>WEKX01025677.1:177989-219540 GCA_013390025.1 Pitta sordida | reverse complement strand
TTTTTTTTTTTTTTTTTTTAATCTTGGCAAGAGAACCTTTTGAGGAAAAGACAGAGTATATTCTAGTAAATGTGGGGAAAGATTCTGAGGTGGCAGAAGTAATAATGGTGACAAAGGGCATTTTGGTGCCCTTTCCAGTAAGCTTTTCAGGACACATGGAGTGATTCTAGCTCCTGGGAACTCTCAAGGTGGTGCAGTGCCAGTAAAGTGAGCTCCAGAGAAAGTACCAGTCACACCTGGATGAAGACTTGGAGAAGGAACAAGGAAGTCTAAGGATTAAAGGGGAAAATGGGAGAAGGAGAATTCAAATTTCCGATCTCTATTAATCAATTTAGGTTTCTTTCATCTGAAATGAGAAGCTAAAATAAGCAACACTGTCCAGAAAGGGAATGCTTCTAAAGAAGTTTCCTGTATTTTTTGTCTCCTGTTAGGACAACTTGTGAGGTAAATTGTGGTGATTTTAATCCTAGCTAAATAAATTTCCTAGCTAATGGGAGACACAGATTCAGGATTGAGCCAATGAGGTCCTTACCACCCTCACATACGTGACGCTCCAGAAGGGAACATTTGGGATATTCATCTGGTTCAATGGAAATGCTAAGATGAGATTGAACTGGAAGAATGGGATGTAAAGCCCTGGTTTTTTTTTAACAGGCCTTGTAAGCATCAGAATGCTTCTTTGAGAATTTCCTGAGCAAATATTCAGGAGAATAATCTTGGTTTTCTTTTTTTTTTTTTTTTTTTGGTTTTTTTTTTTTTTTTCCGTTNTCTTGGTTTTTTTTTTTTTTTTTTTTTTTTTGAGCTTCTGCTTTGTTTTCAGCTGTATTTTTATGGACTTTATTGAGGAAGAAAATATCACAGGAAGGCTTTAGGTAATCTTTTTATTGACTGGGGGTTTTTTTGCCTTAATGCAGATGCTCCTTTTTTAAACCTGGTAAAGGCATTACCATTTGGGGACATGATATTCTCTGCTCTGTACTGAGAGCAGCAGCACACCTTGCAGAATTGTTTTAAGAAGCAATGTGGAGTGTGCCAATTTCTCTCTTTTCTGCTATTTTGGTAGGGCTTTGTGGCGTTAAGCACATGTATATAAGCTGCAAATGTACATTCCTGTATAGAATAAGCAGGCTGTCTGTGTGGATCAGCTGTTATGGGGGTGGCTGTGGGTAAGACATGAAGCAGGCTGTGGAAACTCCTTTGATGGAGACTCAGTAGTCTTGGTGCTTTACATATATGGGGCCTGATGCAAATTTAGTGAAACCCAGGAAGACTCTCCTTGTCAATTCACAGCTTTGGATCCAGCTTCAGGTGTGTTTCTGGATGTGTAAGAGGGATGTGGCTGGTTTTTTGGCTAGTATAACAGGTGCCTGTGACAGCAGAGAAGGAATTTGTTTCACTGCTCTGGGTTGGCAAGTGAATTTTATCTAAAGCTTTCCACTTGCACATAGCCAGCCTGCTCACGTTCTAAATAGATTCTGCCCTCAGACTGTAAAGAACAAGATAATAACATTATGTTATGTACTTGAGAACTAAATTATTTTAACAGTCTGAAATTAGCAGATGAGGAGGAATTTATTTGCCAAATACATTTCTGAAGCAGCTTGGGAAACCTGTCAGAGCCCATCTTTAACTGCTTAACTAGTGGCTGTTCGACTTAATAGCTCTGAAGTATGCTTACAGTATGAGGGAGACCAAAACAAAATCCTGGGATGTGTGACATTTTCTTCCAGACAACAAAAAACCTGCCATCTATTCACAAACCAGCTAGTTAAAGAGGAAAACCTGCACCTACAACCACTCACCTCACTTAATATCATCTGTGCTCCAGGCAAAAAAACCTTTGCTCTTTTTTCTCAGTTCTTTCCAGCTCTGTTAACTTACTGCATAGCTGGATATGGCCTTTGCTCTGCTAGCAATGCCAGCCCTGTACCATGTGTTAGTCCTTTTGCCACACAGTTATCTTCGTGTTTTCCTGCATCCTATCCTCCAGGTGTGGAACAAAGGTCTGGAAAATTCTTTCCAGCCATTCTCCTTCAATTCACTCCTTAAGATGCACTTCGCCCTTGATGCCAGTGGGGCATTGCTGATAATAGCTGGGCAGAGTGAAAGTTAAATTGTTTTCTAGGCAGCCTGTGTGAAAACCTGCTCACTTATTTCTACCGCGGATCTGCTGTCAGCCCCTTTCCTGCTGGGGAGGAGAAGGCCATGATGTCCTTTTAGTAATCACCAGCTGTCATTGGAAGCTGACGTAGACAGGAGCAGCTCTGCTGGCTGTTACCTTCGCTCTCCTTCACTCACAACTCTGCCAGTTTGCTTTTAGCCACTGCTGCTTTCATCCTTCCTGACTCCTGCACATCTGTGAATTCAGCTCCCGTGCCTGGCTGAGGGACTGACACAGAGTCCACCCTTTCAGACTGTGTTAGCACATCTTGGTAGGGCAGGGGGTGGCTTTCTTGCATGTGGAGCCACAGATCTTAACCCTTCAGCAAGGCAGGAAGGCTTCCCTCCCTCCCAGTCCTTATTCCTTGCCCAGCTCCGTATGGAAGGGGCCGGCATCCTAGCTAATCAGAGCTTCAGACAGGCAATTCTTCAAATTGTTTTAGGGTTGTTAATTAATACTGTAGGCTCCAGAGTCATGTGGCAGAGAGCCAGGATCAGTCATCTGACAATAGCCTCTACCATCCATCAACAGTAAGGGAATTCCTCTGCGTACGCACCAGAGGCTTTTGAAATGGGTGAGATTGCTGTTTGCAAAGCATCCTGCAACATTCAGCCTTGCAGGTCTGCTGATTTTTAAATTATATAAACAAAACCCTGTAAAACCCGCATAGCCCGAAGATAGTGACTTCTGTTTATACTGTCCGGATCACAGATGCTGAGCATGAATGCATGAACAGTTCTTTTGTATCGTGTTTGACACTTTCTGCGGCTGTCTGCACTGTTTTTTAATATACAGAATCCCTGATTCTCCACTGCCTTGCACCCTGTCTATTCATTCTCACCCCTGTGAAGTGAGGGTAAAACACTATCAAAACAAAATGGTACCATTTTGCATGTTTTCCACTCAGTTTGTTCAGGTGTAAATAACGACAGAAAGAATGGGGCAGAGCAGAACCTGACCCGCAGTCTGTCTCTCAGTGCGTCAGGGGTCTTGGAAGTGGGGGGATGACAGAACAAACACAAGCTGTTACCTTGCCATTTTTGCTAATGTTTTAAAACCAGGCAGCTTGCGAGGATGACAGATGCAAAAGTCAGGCAGTACTTCGTTCCTGTAATCCTCACGTGATGTGTTCTCATAGGGCAATGGAAGTGCCATATTGCCCGTGGTGTGGCATGGATAGGTGCTTTGGATTGCTGGTATGGGAGCAGAGTTATCAGTTGGAGTCATCTCTCTTGAGTTTTT
This sequence comes from Pitta sordida, assembly GCA_013390025.1. NCBI lineage: Eukaryota > Metazoa > Chordata > Aves > Passeriformes > Pittidae > Pitta > Pitta sordida. The sequence goes on along the minus strand of WEKX01025677.1, from coordinate 216,137 downwards.
CAGCTGCTGCACTTAGTAGTGGAGAAAGAAAAACCCTTTGTACTTTCTGCTGTTTGTTGAGTTACCTTGGCTTTTGTAAACCATTGTAATGGAGAGTGAGTTCTTCGAGCCGTGATGAACCTGCTGCTTTGTCTCCTGGGTCCTGAACATGACCAGTACTCAAGTTTTTTAGTGGTTTTTTTTGTTTGTTGGTAGGTTTTGTTTGGGTGTTTTTTTAATTTTTTGTTGTCATTATATTATTTTTTTGTCATTACAGCGACAGAGGACTGTACTCATCCTAACTGACTTTCTGTCCTCTGATACATTAGACCAAGCGCCTGTTTTTACCAGGCACAGAATTTAAGTTTGTTTATGGCTTGTTGGTAAGAAGTCGCTATAATCTCTTGTGATCTAATGCACTTCACCATTAATGTAAGAAACAAGACATTGTAGTGCACAAAAAAAAAAAAAATCCATCCTCTCTTAATACAAGTTCTAAATAATTCAAAAATCCATATAGATAAATACTGGCAAGATCTGAATTGAGCAAATGTTGCATAGGCTGTTGTAGTAGGTAGGAATAATGGGCAGAAGTTAGTCTCTTTTGAAATGAGAACAGTAAATATTTTTGGTTATCATCGAATAAAATCTCAGCCTTACCATTGCATTAACATTTCCACTCATTTTTAGAAGCTGAATTTTCATGACTCATTTGAGTGCTCTGTAACTATTTGTATGCAAATGTGACTCAAACATTCTCACAGTCACATGCTTTACCCCTCCCATTGGAGTTCTCGTAGAAACCAGAGTGGTGGTGTTCCTTCTTCTTACTTTTCCTCAACACCCTTGTGCCTTTCCCACATTTATGGTAACGTTTGAAGAAACACTTGTTCCTATAATTTCAGAGGTACTTTAAAACTGAAGGACTCAGAGAAATAAAAAGCACTTTGTATGGAAAGTGTTTTTGTGAAAATGTTGTGTTCTCACATCCAAATATGAGAGGTTTGAAAAGGAGCACGTTTACTTCTAATTTTCAGAAAAAACCCCACAAGTTCTGACCTGAGAACAAGCATGAGGAAATTCAGCTGAAAGGTAACATATCCATCAATGTATGCAGAGACTTAGAATTAAATTGCCATCTCAACCATAACGGAAACAAACACAGCTGATGAATAAATGTATATTGACTAGAATAAATACAAAATGTAATGCCAGATGTGGACAGTGCAGAATTCAGAGAGGCAGTAAACTGAGCAAACATCAAATTAAGGATTAGCCTTAATTGTGAGGAATCCATTCCAATGAGAAACAGAACTGAGGAGCTCTTTTGCCTAAAAACAGTTGAGATACCTTTCTAACCAGAAGAGAAGCTGCCTGATCTGTCACTGCTGTCCCACCTGAGGCTCATGAGCAGTGACCTGTTGCATATAACATAACAGTTCAAAAGCTGCCTTCTCAATATCTCTGAAAGGGTTATAGGCTTTACAGCCCAGCAAATTTGGTTTGCAGTTTTTGTCAGCTTTTCTAGAATCCACCTTTCTGTTTTCCCTAAACATCCATAAGACCTTCTGTAGCATCATCCCTTGCAATCCAATCACACATGGTGTCTCTTGTCAGTGATGGGAGGTATGTTTTTGTACTTCAGTCTCTCACAAAGTCCAAATTACTGTAATGGAGTCTTTCAGAGTTACTTGTTCAGAAGCACTATTTTTGGAGTTTAGATGAGACATTTCACAGAATCACAGAATGTGTCACATTGGAAGGGCCCACAGTGGATCATCTGGTCCAACCCCCTTGCTTAAGCAAGGTCATCTCGGAGCACATTGCACAGGATGGCATCCAGATGGTTCTGGAACACCTCCAGTGAAGGAGGCTCCACAAACTCTCTGGCAGATCTGTTCTGGTCTCTGTGTGGTCACTCACACAGCAAGGAAGTTTTTCCTCAGGTTCAGATGGACTTTCCTGGGTCAACAATTTGTTTGGTATACTTTGCCTTTCTGGGATGGTCTGCACACCCAGCAGGGGAGACAGGCCAGTGCACACCCTGCTGTGCTCCAGTGCTGTGGGACACCCTCCTGGTTCTCAGATGCTTTGCTTATTTGAAACTTTTTATCTGTTTGTCTGCTTCTGGTGTTGCTGCCATTAGTAAGTAGCTCGGACACAAGTCCTCTGGGTCTGCTCTGGCTGCAGTTAATGTGGCCAAATCAGCTAAATGCAAGTGAACTCTAGTTTCTTCTTCTTGACACACCTCTGACTGAGCTGCATGATCACTTTGTGACCAACTAAAGTTTCAAAGTTGATGTGAAATTAAACAAGTTGCAAAAGCTGTAAACAAACTGTAAAGAGTAAGTAGGAACTTGGTACTTGGTCCAGCTGCGAGTTCCAGACTGATGCATAACCTGCCAACATGAAGTTGGCTGTTGGATGAGGTTTTGTGAAGGATGCACTCCCCCTTCTCTTAATGACAGCGTCATTAGTAGTGCAGGCATATAGATCTCTTAAATTAATAGTGCAACAGATTGTTCCTGCTGCACTTAACAAGCAGTTCAGTATAACAGCCACAAGCTAAAATATTTGCAACTTTGTGAACTTCAAAGCAAACTTTGCTTCTTTCTAAAGAGTCTTACAAACAACTGAGCATATTTTCTCCCACCTCATCTTAAAAGTAATTAGAAAAGAATATATACAGCCGGCCTGAAATTCCTGCCAGTCCTTCATCTTGAATTTCTTGGCATATTGGTAAGGAATCTGGATGCTGAGATCTACTGTTAATGAGTACCTTATTTTATAGATGTGCTCTTTTTCTCTGCAGTAACACTTATCTGAACTGTTTGTGCTCTTATGGAGGGCCAAGAAAGACACCTAGAAGATAAGTGCTGAAGTAACCAGTGAAATATGTTACTACTTTGGTGTTTTTTTAGTTTGGAAAGTATGGGTGGTCATTAATTGAACTAAATTTCCATATTGATTTATGTATCTGTTGATTATAATTCTACAATTTATCTGCAATCTTTATTTCAAGGGTCTGCTGTGTCTTGTGATGGATTAAATGTAGAAGCAGCAATTATTAAGGAGCTGTTGGTCAATGCAAAGAAAAGTGGCAGGTAGTATGTAGTTTGATTGGAAACTATGGTGTGGATGAAGTGAACCTAAACAAAAAACATCAAGTGGAAAACAATACTGGGTAGAAGTGTCAAGGACAGCAGCAATTCTAGAACACAACAGATATGGGGAAGCTGAAAACACTTTCCCAGAAATTAGAAAAGAAACCCAAGCCCTGCCAGCAGTAGGCAGGAAGGATGAAAAAAGTGAGATAAAAAAATTAGAAATGCTGTACATTTACTGCTGATTTCCAAGAATCCCTAAGTGACTGTTGTTGGAAGCAGAACTAAAACCAAGGGAGGTGAAAAGTCAAAGGACCCTTTGAGGGGAGAGTAAAAGAACATGTTTGCTCTTTGAAAGAAAACAGCAAAGAGTTCTGCTGGTTTCATCAGAACAGAGTTGAACCCTGTGAGCTATGGGGAAAAAAAACCCGGTGTTTTTGTCACATTGTCCTCAATTTACAGATGTGATTAATATATTTTACATTCTGTAAGTTGAGTTAATTTTGAGGACTGAAGACCCTGCAATGTCTTTCCTTGTTCCTTGTTCCTTGACTGAAAACAGTCTTCTCTATATTCTGTTCTTTTGTGCCTCAACCCCAACTACTGGGAAAACCTTTTCGTTTCTATGTCTGTTTCCTCGTGCCCTCTTAGAATCATAGAATGGCATGGGTTGGAATGGACCTTAAAAATCACCTACTTCCAGCTCCCCTGCCATTGGCTGGGACAGCTTCCACTACACCAGGTTGCTCAGAGGCCCATCCAACCTCACCTTGAACACTTCCAAGAGATGAAGCATCCAAAACTCTTGGTAACCTGTTACCAACCTCACAATAAATTTCTTCCCAACATCTAATCTAAACCTTCCCTCTTTCAGTTTAAAACTATTCCCCTTGTCCTGTCACTATCTGCCCATATGTGTAAAAATTCTCAGTCCCTCCTTTTGATGAGCCCCTTTAAGGTACTGAAAGTCTGCAGTGAGGTCTCCCTGCTGCCTTCTCTTCTCTAGGCTCTCAACCTGTCTTTGTAGGAGAGGTGCTTCATCCCTCTGATCATCTTCATGGCCCTTCTCTGGTCATGGTCTAACAGGTCCACGTTTTTCTTGTGCTGAGGACCCCAGAGCTGGATGCAGTACTCCAGGTAGAGTCTCAGAGTAGGGGGTAGAAGGGCAGAATAGAAGGGCAGAATCACTCAACCTGCTGGCCACGCTGCTTTTGATGCAGCCCAGGATGCAGTTGGCCTTCGGAGCTGCAAGCACACACTGTTGGCTCATGTTGAGCTTTTCATCCACAAGAACCCCGAAGTCCTTCCCCACAGTGCTGCCCTCAAAGACTTCTTCTCTCAGTCTGCGCTCATACCTGTGATTGATCCAACCTTGCACTTTGACTTGTTGAACTTCATGAGGTTCTTGTGGGCCCACTTCTCAATTTTGTCCAGATCCCTCTGGATAACATCTCATCTTTCGGTGTGTCAACCACACTGCTCAACTTTGCATCATCTGCAGGCTTGCTGAGGGTGCACTCAATCCCAGTGTCCATGACATTGATAAAGCTACAGATGAGAACCTGTCCCAAGATAGAACCCTGAGAGACACCACTTGTCACCAGCCATTGGACAGAGAGCCATTGACCACAGCTCTCTGGCTGTGTCCATCCAGCCAACTCCTTAACCACTGAATAGTCCATCCCTCAGATCCACGTCTCTTGCAGATAAGGATGTCATGTGCCCAGGTGCCCTCTGTTAGTCCTGTCCTTGATTTTTACCCACAGGCTCTCAGCCTGTTCATGGCTGTTCCTTGTGGTTTCCAGCTCTTCCTGTGTATTACTCGGGCTGCGTATGTTGGTGTAGAAGCACTTCAGCTGGGCTGTCGACCTGTTCATCTTTTGGGAGGAGCCCTTTCTAATTCCTTTGTGAGGATTTGCAGATGTTTCCCTGCAAATGTCACCAGTCTCATAGCCAGTCATTCACCCTATCCACTTGTCACTCTGTCTGGGTCCCAGTCCGCTACTGGGAGCATAGAAGAGAACGTTACCTGCGCTCCAGATTCTTTCAACATCTTTCCAAGGGATATGAAGTCCCTTATGATATTTCAGAATCTCTTTGTCACAGCTTCAGCTGATCCTACATGAAAGACTAGGAGTTGGTGGTAGCCCTCAGCTTTTGCCAGGCTTGATGGCCTCTTTGTGACATCCCAAAAGTGGGCCCCTAGGTTGGTAGCAAACCTCTAGGTTAAGGCAGCCTCTCCTCTGAAGAGCTAACAAAGCTGTTCTTCATATTGCAGATTTTGTTTCTAGCTCATTAATAAAACTGGAATTAACAGATTACCTTGCTGCACCAAATCCCTGAGTAGATGTGAAGTAGATCACCCAGGATGCATTGAGCAAGGCTGTAAACGATTCTGCCTTTCTTTACAAACTCCTGTGGGTCTTATTCCAACTAAAGTTATGTTTTCATTTGCATTCATTCATTACAACTCTAATAAGTGTAATTGAGGAGCAAAGTGTGTCTAACTCCTGGGAGCAGAGAAAGGGAATTTTTTCCTGTCTCGTGTAATGTCACTAAATCAAACAGCCCATGCCCATACGGAAGTTGCAGTGGAAAGCACTGTTACTTACAGGAATGCAAGAAGGAGCTGGAATACAGGTTTTCATCTGCAAGGATAGGTCTTCTTATCTGAAGACACAGATTTCCCTCTTTAGTTCCTCCTTACCTTCTGGCTATTACAGCAATCCGGAGCCGGGTTAAGCAGCTCTGACCATGGAATGAACATGGTACTGATGAGGTGCCACAGTCCCATTTCGACAGGGCAGTCTTTTCCCTCTGTCAGCGTTATCTTTGGCATACATTTCCATGGTAAGGGAGACAGGGAGATACATCTCCATGGTAAGGGGGGGGGGATACTACATTGCATTTTCAAAGTATTAGGTGTAGTGATTTTGTAAATACATTATGTGAGCTGTTGAGAGAGGTGAATTGCATTGTTCTTTATAGTAGCCTCTAGGAAGAAGCAAGTAGGGAAGATGCAGAGTACCTAGAAAATAGATAAGCAATCCCTTTGCAAATATTGGGGAGGCAATTGCAACACAATGCCATACATTCATGCCCCAGGCTGCATTTAAGCAGCTATTCCTGAATAAAGAGGTCTAAAGTGCATTGAATAGTTAAAAACCTCCTTCCAAGAAAGGATGAGATCAGTTGTCAGTAGGTGTCCCAGATACAGAGAATGACCAACTACTTCAGCATTTGTCTTTGGAGACTCGGGAGCAAGTGCAGCACTGAGGATTTGTGTCCCCTCCCCCTTGCCCTTCCCTGTTCTCCAAGGGGCCGGTCAACATCTCAGCTCTCTGCTCTGCAGGTCAGCTTGGCTTTAACCAACAGAAACTCTGCTGCCTGGAAAGGAGGAGACATACTCTGGAGAGGGCATGTGTGATTTCTTGAGGATACTGATAACATTTCGTCTTCATAACTGCCTGGTGCCAGAAGGCATCAGAAACCCTTGGAAGAAACCATCCTTTGGTGTGCGAGTCTGCTGCAATGGGACTTATTAACCACAACTTGAAACTTACCTGGACTTTGTTCTCAGTCGTGCATTTTCCATCAAGGCCCAGTATCACTTCACAGGATGTGAAGTCTGAATTCAGAGGGACCAGAGAGGCCTGTAGGTAGCGTGGTGTTTGTCCTGCTCGAGCAGGTAACATCGTGTTGGGTCTTAGCAACTTTAGTTGACTTGAAAGCCAAAAATGTGGACAAATGGAGAGGGCTGACTCTGACTCAGCAGCTGGTTTTCATGGATAGGTAAAACAGATTTGTTGTGTGAAGGGTATTCTTTTGCATGATCTACTCTAGAAGTTCCAGTGTTTCTTTGCTATGTTTTTGTTTGCAATGTTTCTTTGCAGATGTTTTTTATTCTTGCATTTCTTTCTATTTTTATACAAGCAGAAGGTTTTTTTCACGTGTTTCCAGAAGTATTTTAAGGAGATATTGTTCATGTTCATCAAGCATTTCTTTACTCTTCATGAGGCTGTTGTCATTTATCCCAAGGCTGGCTTGGAAGCACCTTGGGTAATGTTTCTGGAGTAACGTTGCTGATAGAGCTGTCACTGTACCTTACAGCTGTCTATCCCTCCAGAATTAAAAGTATAGAAGGAATATCCTCAGACTTGGACCTTTGTATACTTCAACATGACAGATTTAAAGATGTCAGGATTCAAGACATGTTTGTTTGTTTAGTCCCACTAATAATGAGGCAATTTACCCATGAGCAACATATGTGTCCTATCAGTATTTTTTGTTGTTCTTTTTCCAAAGGAGTAACGTGCATCTCAAAGATGATGGTAGTGCACCTTACTGCACTAGGCACAGACAAGAATATTTTTCCCAGGAACTATTCTGCACAGACGCTGTCAGTGGCTATATGGGCTCCCAAGGGGCTGTCTCATATCTAGTTGGAGCTCCCCATAAGACAATCATTACTTGTCACTCATTAATAAAGTATGTCTTCTGATACTGGAGAAACTATGGAGTACTTGTGTCAGATGAAAATAAGAATTCTCTCAGTTTCTGCTTCAAAGCAGCTCCTGATTTTCTATGACTTAGTCTAATGCTCCATCTGCCTTCAGATGGCTTTACTTTGAACAGCAGATCTGTGGTTGATGCCAGTTTTGGCAGAGTCCTGCAGTCATTGTTTAAGTAGAATGAACGCTGAGCTCATGGTCTGAGCGATGGCTGAGTGGCATTCACAGGATGTAGAAAAGAACTTAGTAATGACACTGGCTGGGTCAGACCAATGTTCAGCTGCCCAGGTGTTCTGTCTCCAAAAGCAGAATTAGGAAATGTTATTTAGGTAGCCTGGCCACTTTCTGCAGTTCATCCCCCTTGACTTCCCTCCCCCACCTGGAGTGGTTAGATTAGGAATGTTAGACTGTAACCCTGCTTAACCCTCAGCATCTCTCTATGGACACTTAGTCCATCAAATTATCTCACTGTTTTATGATCCTACTGCTGCAGTTTCCCTCCTCAGCCTTCTGTATCAGCAGGGTCCCGTTCCTCGTGTGCTTTGTAAAGAGATGCTTTTACCTCTTTTAAATCAATCTCTTACTGATCTCATTAAGTGACCTCTTTTTCCAGAACTGCCAAAGTTACAGAAGAGTTCTGCTGTCAGCTTTTCTACCACCTTTGTTGTCCATGTATAAACCATGTTGCTTCCCTCTGGATGTTGGAGTGGGATAGATGTTATGCTGGGGTGAAGAAGGGGAATCATATTTGCTGGATCTTTCTGCTTTCCAGTCCAAAATGCTGAAGTCTACCAGGACAAACTGTTAACTCATACCAAAAAAAAAAAAAAAAGTGTCAGGATACATGCAGACCAGCAACAGAACACACATTGACAGACCCTTTCAAAAACCTACACTTACTCTACGTAACAAACTATCCTCTTCTCTTCGGTCGTCGTATGACTAAACTTGGACATACATACACATCTGTAATGATACTTATTTTTATAGATTGTGTACAAGTACAATGTTCTAGTACATTCTGACTACAAGAAAGGCATAGGTTTCCAGTAAAGCTACCTTGTGTTGTCACACCAAGGCCCAGTATCACTGCATGTATTGCACGTGGCATATTGCTGAAATAAACTTTCTCATCTTTATTCTTTAACAAATCTTGGATGATTGCAGTTAAAGCAAAGCTCATACACGTGATGAAGTGAAGGAAACGGTTAGAACATAATTGCCATTAACACAGACTGTATTTAGCATTTTTTGTATTGATAGATTTACCATTTCGTGATTAAACATTTTTTTCAGTTTGGTACAGTATTTCTATGTATAACAACTTTCTGATAGAAATTTTTCAAAAATTGAAGTTCATTTTGTACATCACTACTTTGGACAGCTCTATCTTGAGAAAAATAAATATAGCAGATATAAATTTAAAAGGGCACAAAACAATCTGAGCTGGAAAGAGTGTAAGTTTATTTTATTTCCTTGGTTGTGTAGGAGTCTTGTTAACCAGTATGTAATGCACAGTCATGTAATAAAACATGCTAGACATTAAAAGGCAAAAACCCAGTTCACAGATGTTGTAATGTTATGAGATAATTTTAGGGAGTGAATGGGGTGAAAAGGCTGGATTTGTTAGAGAGGAAAATACCTATGGAGGCCTTTTCTGTGAGCAATACCATGACTTCATTACCATGTCAATTCTGGGAAAAGGCTCTGATTTAACACAGCAGTTGGCTGGATCCATATGGAGCTGATGAACCTCTGAATGAATAGTGAATGGAAAAACTGCTGGAATCTGCCTTCAGCTTTGTTCCCAGGATGACCAATGTAAAAGGCCTAAGAGCAATACTGCACAGATGGTGTAGAGGTAAGAAATCTGCAGGGTTTAGTTTACGTTTTCTTATTCTACACTGTTTGGGGTTTTATTTTTTTCACCATGTTTCAGTTTCTCCAACTCTATTTGCTTAAATGTCTTTACTCACAAAAATGTAAGAAAAAGAAAAGCTTTCAGGAAATGAAATTAATTCAAAAAGCATATGTAGCAGTAAACATTTACATAAAAATACAATTTAAAATGTTGATTTTTGTGTAGTATAAAAGTAATTGAAAGCATAATTATGAAAACTTGAGGGGGGGGAAAAAAAGCTAGTTAAAAGTTTAACAAAGAACTTTGGAATTACTTGTTCAATTCACCCTATGTTGTGGGAATATGCAGATGTTCACATTTACACAGTCATGTATGTCCACTAGGGTTACATGCTTTTATAGTCTGAAGCATCATCACAAGTGCCAATACAGTAAATCAAAAGACTCTCTGGCATTATCTAGTTTCCTTTCTGGCTTTAAAAGTTAGAACAGATGTCACAAGAGAGGACAAAATGGATTTTACCCACCGAGAGGAGCTTTTCTTGCCATCATTAATAGGAGGCTCCTTGAAATGCTAATGTACACAGTTTGTGTTGCCGGGTTTGCATAGAGATGGTGGGAAACAGCTCTGATCCCAACAAAACCTTTTGTTATTAATCAAGAAAATCTGCTCTTCTGAAACAGCAAAGCACTAAAATGGTGTGGCTGCTTGCAATGCAGAGATCTCTATAGCAATCTCCAATGGACAAAAATGTAATAAAAACTGTTCAGCAGTTCTATGAGATACGGCACATGTAGCAATTTTTTTGCAGTGATTTTACATACACCTTCTACTTTCCTTTGTCATTTCAGCACGGGTATTTACAGTGGAAAGATTACACCATTTCTGTATTTTTTCCAAATCTCCACTCTTTAAAAATCTTGTTTCGTTTTGTAGCAAATCTAAAAAGGAAGCTCGGGCCAGAAAGAACTTTGTAAAGCAAGCTTTTCTTCACGAAAAACCCTCTTATGGAGCATGAGTTTCCGTTCAATTTAATGTCAGTACCATGTAGGATCTTTTTACTTCATCAGAATATAGGATCTTGTGAACCTGTTGTGAGTAGAAAAATAGTCTGCAATAGTTGGACTATTATGTTCCTCCTGTTGCAAACAGACCCTAATAATTTTTAGTAACCTCTAACAGAAGATGTTCAGACCCTGGCATTGCTTTGTGACGTATGGCCTCTTACTTTAAAGAAATACCAGTGCAGTTAAATCCCAGAGTACTGACTGCTGTCATACATTTATGGCCTTGTATAGGAAGCCCCAAGAGAAGCCTTCTTCCCCAAAAAGTATGTGGGGTATGAATTAGAACAAAAAAATAAATTCTTTGCCTGATATTACTCATCACTGAGATCTCTGACCAAGTCTCTGATCAGAGTTACCCAAAATTCCCTATCAATTTAGTGTACACCAGTTCCACAACACATTAATGTGTCCTTTCACAGGTTCCTTGTGCTGAGCCTTCAATATATAGGCAGAAGAGAATGAATCAGGGATGAAACATCAGCTCAGAGTTTAAGCCTCTTTTAATTCCTTTGCCTGTATGTATCTAAAGCAGATGCTTAACGTTTTGTATCGCCATGGATTATGGTACTTTAATTTCTGTTGGGTGTTTTTTTAATGATGGTAATAAGCAGATAGTATAAATAAATAAAAATACCTTGTTATAATTCATGCAAGATGTTTGAGATGATAATTGGGTAATTATGGGACAAAACAATTTATGCAGTAAATTTTAAAAACGGAAATTTTGTTCATAGCTTTATCTGATAAAAATTTGATAAAGCCAACAGGAAATAAGGGAGTAGGATGGGAGGGCATGGGGAGATTATGTGAAAAAACCCCAAATGAAACATCACCGATTACATCTCTGAGGAGCTATTTCAGCAACAGGAAACACTGCAATGGACAAGCAGGGAAAAACAAAGGGGTAAGAGCAACCTCGATGTCAGAAGTGCCTTTGGCATTGTTAGAGGTCTATAAATGAAATGACCAGGGCTATCTCTGTGTACTTCCACAAAAGGATTATCTGTTCTGTAAGTTTTGATGTATAGAATTTTTCCCAGTCTCCATTGTCTTTTCAACTTTGCGGTTAAACTTCTGATTTCATGAAAGCCGCGTTTCCAATGGGTTCCAAGTGCCTGCAGCCCTGTGCCAAAGGGTCTCCACCACCTCTGCTGCTGCTCCTGTGAGTGTGGCCAGATGAACTCACATGAGGCTGCACTGAAAGTACCGGTTTTCAAGGAGGGAGGACTGTTCATCCAAAGCAACAAGCATCTACAACAAAAAGTCCTACCGAGCATGCTTAGTGGGACCTGCAAAGGCTTTTGTCAGGGACTAATGGCTTTGACCTCACTGTCCGATCCCTCTGCATAGAGTTAAGGATGAAGACTGTTCTTGGGAAAAATTTTGATTAGGAGGGCTGACCTATCCTGTGTCAACAAACCCCTTGTCTTAAGAGCAGTGACAAAATAAAGCTATTTGAGCAGAAACACGCTTAAGACATAGCATCCTGTGTAAGACTTTATCTGTAAAGTTTCAGTGATTTAGGAAAGGAAGAGGGTTTTTTTCTTTTCAGAAGTATTATACTTAAAATGGTGTTAAAACTTTGCAGAAGTTCAAGTGTATAGAGATTTCAACCATGTTGGAAATCTACAGTCTAGCTTCTGTTGCTGAACTATGACCTAAGATGCTACATGGCAGTCTGAAATATGTCCATGAAAGGGTTTTCAAATAAACGGATTTTTAAACCAGTGTGAATTCTTTGTATGGATGCTCAACCCTGAACGTTTTCATCAGGGATTAAATGTTAACTGATTACTTCCCTGTGCAGTCCTTACCAGATTTTGTTCTCACTTCCTCTGGTCCTGAGCAACTTCACTGCATTTGAAGTGATTATTCTAAATTTGTCCCAGTGCAACAGACCAAAATTTAGCTTCGAGAGCCTCTTGGAGGAGCGTTGCTTTCTGTCGGTGTGCTCACAGATTTTTGGCTGAGAATCTGGAGTGGGTGAGCAGTCCCGTTCAGGTGTGAAGCCTTTCCTTACACTGCCTTGTAGCGAAATCTCCTTGTCTCTGTTTCTGTATACCTGAAAAATGGGTGTGAACTGACAAAATCGGACCTCTTCAGTTGTTCCTTTGTTAACATTTTACAGCCAGCTTAAATAGACAAAGTGCAAGAAATCATTGCATTTTCCCCATGGGAATTAGTGTTCCTGACAGTAAGTGTTTATAAGATCAAATTCCTTTTTGTGGGGTAAAAATAATACTTTTTAAAGTCAGGCTATATATGTGAATTATTTATGGATACATCTTCAATGAGGTTTCTAAAATGAAGCAAGTATTTATGATATGAGGGCCTTCAGGCTTTAGAGCACTGTATATGGGCAAACAGCAAAAAAGGTCAATCTTTTTGTATATTTAAATCAGTCTCCAAGATACTTCGAGTCCTGTGTCATTTCTGCTTTCTCTGTGCCTTTTTCTTTAAACTGCCATAGTTAGGTAGCACCCTGCAAACTGCATTGAATCCAACACCTAAGATAGCCTTATAAACCCTGCGGACATTAAACTACTGGAAAACAGATTGGGTTGGTAAAAATAAGTGTGCATGTTCTCACAGAACCTGAGAAAATCACACCTTTACTTTGTTAAAAAAAAATCTGTTTGTGCCACTCCAGTAATCACTTCATAACTGGTGGGAGAGCAGAACATATGTCTCAGAAGTGGTGGAATATAAAAGCCTCTACCTCTAATCCTATTTTCTTTAAGAGAAAAAAATAAAAGCAACAAAAAACCCCCCAACCTTTTCAGTATGTCATCTGTAAAATCGATGCCAAGGGTTTTCTGCTTAAAAATGCTAAGACATTTTGTGGTGATTTCTGTGAAACTCCTTGGTTAATCCTTTTGCAGTTTTATTAGCAAGTGGAGTCCCGAAGAAGCAAAGCAGTGTCAAGAAGGGTGTTGTGAATGGCTTTTGTAGCCCTGCTACAGCTAACGAATCCTACGTGCCTGCTGTTCCCGAACCATTTCTTGGTTAGTTGTTTATGAGGGCTGAAATCACCTCGTTTCGAATTCACCTTTTGGACTCTGCACCAGTGTGGTAAATATTAGGTAACTGAATATTTACAGAGGGGTCATTTCTGTAGAGAATGTATGGGACCTGAACATTGATCTGCTGGAGAGGGGACGGAAAAAGAAAGGCTTCTTTCCTTTCAGGGGTTTGATGGTTAAATGGTCAGTGGCGTGAATGCTCTAATGTGTGGCAAGGCTGCTGCTTGAAATAAATGTTGAGAAGCAATGTCAGTCTAATACTACAAGCATAAAGAGGAGATGATGGCAGTTTAATATATTGTCTACGGGACAAATGTATCCTACTTTAACAGCGTTGAAATCAGCGTGGTGACAGGTTGTGCCTGGGAGGCTTTGGTCCAGCAGTGTCCAAATTAAATGTGAAAATGCAAACTAAGTGCTGACATTAGACACAGGGGTCTCAGGAAGGTTGGTTTTGTCGGGATTCAGTTGCTCTTTCATCTTCCTTACAAACTCTTGCCATTTACTCTCTTCTTCCATCTTGCTAATGAAGAGAGGTCAGAGGATTGGACATCCCACCAAGTTTGTCCTGAGCCCCAGGGCTGTTCGGTGATCAGCATGTTCCCTGAATTGTTTCTTTTGTTCCCAGCCAGACCTCATCCTTCTGGTTTCATGTAGGTTAACGCCGGGCTGTGCATCTCCTCTGAAAGGCAGCACCTCCAGCTGTATCATGTCCTTGGCACCGTGTTGCTTCAGATGTGACTCAGGTGGATAAATGGATTGACTTGCACATAAACCCACACCACCTTTATCACCACTTTTATCTTCTCTCCAGCTCCAGGCTTGGCTTCTCTGGTACAGGCCAACAAACAGTTCAAGGATTCAAAGCTTACTTTTAAAATCATTCTCTGCCTAATAAATCCCTTTGAATTGATCTTGGGCACATATCTTTCTGATAACTTCTATTGCACAGTGAGAATTAATGGATGCATATTATGTGGTAATGAAAGCGTGCACATTGCTGTGTGTATTCATCATTTCTAGTGAGTTATTTATTCAGGTAAATAAAATTTTGCTACGTAGGACTCATCTATGCTTAACCTTATTAATAAAAGTAATACTTGGTGTGGTACCATTTCTTAAAATCCAACCAAAATAGCATCAAAAGAATAGGTAGAATAGGTGTCAGGAGGATTATAATAAGCATTTACATTCTGGTGATGATTATATATTCAAGATGCCAAATCGGATTGTATTATGAAATTCTAAATTAAGAAAATATTTTACCTGGTTTTATGAGCCATTATTTTAAAGCAGATCTGGTTGAAAAATAGTGGCTTTTTTTTGCTTTAGAATAGCTATTATACAGCCTTGCGCTCTGATCTTTTCTGCTTCTTTCACTTCACTTTGCCTTTGTTCTTACTCAGAGCACAAGAAATAAGTCACCAATTTCTGCACACCTTGCATACAAAGAGGACTAATTCATATTTATTAGAGCATTATACACGCTTTCTTCCACCTCTCACTTCTTCTCAGGTAAATTCTACTTTGCAGTTCATTTCTTTTTAACCTTGATGGTTCGCAATAAGCTGGAAGTTCTCATTAAACGCTAGCGAATAACATGAAAAAAAAAGTAAAGCAGAGCAGCTTTTCTTGCTGTGTCCTTAAATCTGACCTGTATTGTTTAAGTTGCATATGAAAAAAAAAAAGGTGTCAAGTTGTTGAAAGATGAGTGCCCTCCATTACACTGCGCTCAAGGCACTGGGAAAATCCCACTGAGGCAGGAACACCAGCCCGCGTTTACAATGCTGCATTTTAAATGCATATTGGGAAAACAGTGATAACAAAATGAATTTCCTGCATCTAAGGTTTCTATAGCTAAGAAAGCATAATTACATCAAATGCCAGGATTTCTTTTCAACGGGCAACCAGGGGTTGCAATGAATCATGTTGTGGCTTGAGAAGGGAAATTCATTCTGGCTGTGCCCTGGTGCTCCCGGGTCCCCCCAGGCAAGTGTGTCCAAGCACGGACATGGCTGGAAGAGAACGTGGCTACCTGCTCTTGTCTCACTTCTTCCATGTTTCCTCTGACTCAGGCTGTTGTTTTCAGGTGGATTTGATCTCTGCTCCCCACTTAATAGATCCATTCAGAAATTGAAACGTACAGACTTTTTATGTACATATATAAGGTCATTTTTCTTTGCTTCAGGCTTCGTGGTGAAGAGGAAGATCATTTCACATGAGTTGCATACTGGGCTTGCAAAGCAAGTCAGGTCTGCAATAGTGGTGGTGGTACTGGAAAAGGATGTTATTTTGCTGGGATTAAGGGAAAAATAGAAACAAGAGGATCTCAAGTAATGAAAGCAAGCTTAGTGTGCAGGAAAACTTGGAACT
Source organism: Pitta sordida (assembly GCA_013390025.1). Taxonomy (NCBI): domain Eukaryota; kingdom Metazoa; phylum Chordata; class Aves; order Passeriformes; family Pittidae; genus Pitta; species Pitta sordida. Next base: position 200,219 of record WEKX01025677.1, on the reverse strand, counting down.
TTTCTAGGAGACATACTTAGTCAAGTGGAAACCAAGTTACTATAGTCTAGAGCTTATTTGAATGACATTTGTGAATAGGTTTTTTCCATTAATTGTTGAATAAATGACTAAGAAACACATTTGCCCCTCTTTGACAAGCTTTATGTATGGTTGAATACTGTTTTCCAAATAAATTATTCATAATTTTGAGCAATCATTGAATAATTTATTCAAAATATTTTTTTCATTATACACTCCTCCATCCCATGGACTGTGAGTGAAACTCTGACTGTTAGTTAGTGAAAACATTCTGAATTATTTGACCAATGCCAGGACCTCACCTAATTCAAAATCTTTTGAGAACTAAGTGTTGCGGTTACTTATGGAACTCTGATTTAAATATTAGTGGTTAAACTTGCCAGTGACTTTTTCAATGTGTGGAAAAAAATAAACAGGAATTACTTAAGCTTTTATTTACTAATTAATTCAAATTTAAGTTATAATTTGAATCTGGATATGTGAGTGCACAGTTAAATTGGTTTTATTTAAGGTTTCCACAACATTTTCTGTCATCTGAAATCCCAGTTTATGATGACTAAAATCCTACGACAATTATTGAAGAGGGCTCAGGTCCTGGCTGCTTTCCAGTTTTGAGTATTATTAAAGCTATTCAAGTGTACATCAGTTTTCTGTTGTTGTTGTTGTTGGGGTTTTGTTGCTTTTTTTTTTAATTGCCACAATCTTTGAAAATGTTCTCAGTTTGGGGTGTGTTTAACTAGTCCCACTATTGACCAGATAAAAATTGTTAGGATGTTTCCACAATTCTGGAAACATGTGTAATTTCTTATATTGCAAATTTATTTTACATCTTACAAGTAGTTTTGGTAATTATATTAATTCTCCCTGGAAATATGACGTGAGTCTTCACTTCCTGTCTTAAATTTGTATTGTGTAACTTCATGCAATTAAGGCATGGCTGGCGTTGTGCCATTGTTCGTGGGTGAAATTATTCCTATGTAAATACTTCATTTCGTACCGTTAATTGGCAAATGGTATAGAGTGCTTTGGGATCCATCTGGAGAAAAGTTACCGCATATGCTTTTGATCATTATTACTGTGTTATCTTGTTCCTTTAAGATACACAACTGCTTTATTATTTGCTGAGCTCCAGGAGAGTACTTGGTACTGTACAGCTATACAAGGAGAAAATGCTGCTGCCCCGTGGAGCCTACAACAGGCTTGGCTGAGTGAGACAATAGGCACTGAGCTGTGTGAAATACACGGGTTCAATATCCACATTTCTTATTAACCGAGGTTTGAAAATCTCTCTGTAGCGTTATGATAAGGATACTATGAGGGAGAAATGCACTCCAAGTGAATGACAAAAGAGGGGAAAAGTAACTTGAGGAATAACAAAAGAGTGAGCAAAGCCTAAAAGAGAAGGGCAGAAAGACGAAAGCGGGAGGAGGATTCACGTGGGGCATTTTAGAGATAGCTTGGAAGGGGGGAAAGAGAGATTGGGAAACTTGGTGCTGTTTGACAGATATGATAGAGGGATGGAAAGGGGGTAGTAAAGGAAGATAAGCTGGTACAGAACAAAGCAGAGCAGTGATTTTAGCACTGTGATTTGTATTGGGAAATACATGGGTTGCATAATGGGAAAATTATGACCACTGATGGGGATGGAGAAGAGAAGGAGAGGTGAAGAAGAGTTGACGAAGAGTAAAACTGAGTAAGGTGTAGTTTTGAGAGTCCATGTAATAAAGGAGACTGGACAACCTGTTTGAGAAAAGGGATCTGTTTGTGATAAAGAAAACTCGGAGGTTGATGGTGTGATATTGTAGGAACAGGTGATGTGAAATTTCACTGAAAGAGGAAGAAGAATTAAGATAAAAGGCTGGGCTTGGATATGGGTAACTGAAAACATGGAAACCATTTCAGGAGCTGCCAATTAATTAATTAACTAATTTAGTCATTGGCTTTAAACTCAGTCAGACCTTTCTCTAATACTGGAAGATTCAGCCAGGCCTTTTCCTTAGAAGTAAGGTAGGAAAAATCTACTGAAATTTTTTTGTTTAAATATTTGGATGGAAAATAATTTTGTTTTCCTCTCTTGCTTAAAAATGTTGCTATAATTAAAAATGACATTGTTATAATAATAAGACGTTGAGGAGTCTGTGTCTTTGGATGCAAATGTGGTAAGAAGACATCTTAAAAATAAGATACCGAACAAAACCTTGGTAGAACTGAGACCCATTTCTGGTTTTTTTGGGTGTCTCTTGGGGTTTTGGACAAGTCACCGTTTCTGTGTGTCATTTCATTGTACTTAATGGTCATCTGCTTATTGTGTTCAGAATATGAACCCTGGAAGATTTTTTGGCTTGGTTTTACGTTACCTCATCAAGAAACGGGAAGCTCCAGACTTGATTTAGATCTGAAGCTATTTGAGTGATGCTCTTGAGGTGTCTTTCTATCCTTATTGGCAAGACATGGATCAAAGGGAGACTGTATTCCAACTGGGTACCTCACAGAGATATCTATATTGTGCAGGGTTAGTTCATATTCTAGTATGTCTGTGCAATGCAAAGCATAATCAGAAATACAGTCTTGGAGTGTTTAAATACCACAACTTCTCTTCATTGCCTGCATATGGAGTCAGGTCTGAAGGGTCTGGATTGAGTGTGATCTGAAGGGAATGTAATTTTCTTGAACTTTGAGATTGCACTGGTTGTGATCCCTAAGTTAGCCACATACAGGTTGAATATGATCCTGCATCAAAACAAAAATGATGCTGATGTATAGTGTGGTAATCTGAAGATTCAAAATTAAAAATACAGGCTAGTGAAATAGTTATCAGATGTTGTGTCTGAAGTACCTCCACTTTTCTCCACGGAGGAAAAAGGGTTGGCAGTGCAGTTGCATGGTATCAATTGTCAACAACATTTTAGTAGAAGCCGCTGTATAAAGTCTTTTTCTGATGTGAGGGCCCAAACATGAGACTCTTTCGTAAATATAGACAAAAACATTCATTTTAGCAGTAAACTGTATCTTGTGTAAGCAGGCTGTGTAAATTGATGAGGAAGGCTCAAACAAATGAGAAGAGCTGTTTAAAGTCTGCAGTTAAGTTCACTTAATATTACCCTGATTAATGGTAGATTTTTCATGTATCAGATAATTTTGTGCTAATTTAGTACAACGATGTCTGCCTAATAACAATCAATAGTAGTAAATGATTTCCTGCTTAGATATGAGTTGAAAATCAGTGATTTCCTGCTTCCAACTGCACTTAGGGCCAGTCATTGCACATGGTGCTGCTCAACACAAGTGATTTGTTTGTTAACCACTTAGCATGCTTACATATATATATATATAGATATATATATTTAAGTCTGCTTTCACAGGATAGACTCTTGAGAAGTTACTCATTGAATTGTACATGACTCGGTTCAATGCAACAGTCTCAGTCCAAACCAAGATGCCATTCTGCTAGAATGAGCATCTCCAGACTTTGCTGGGTCAATTATTGCAACAATCCTGAAAGGTTTTTTTACTCCTTAGTAGATGAATTAAGTGTATGAAACTCAAATCTACTTTAATAATTTCATTTTGTGTATGAGGAATATCAAGACTCTTACTGAAAAGCAAAAAGATGCTGGTGAAAGGAAGTCTTGGAAGTACTGTTTTCATGGCTGCTTTTTCTTGTGATATGTAGTTTGCTATTTTGCTTCCAGTTCATTTCTATTTGTGGAAGATGAACCAACATGGCTGACAAAATCATAGGCACAAGGCACACATGAGGTGGCATTCTGGGCTGGAAAACCATCTCGCTGTGCTGCAAAGTACATCATCCCTCTTTCCATATGTCTTTGCTTACTAGTGAGGATGAGTAGGTGTTGAAGTAGGAGGCACGACCTGAATCATCTGAGGGAGTAATAAATTGCCTGGGGAGGCAATTACCCATCATCCTATCTGCAGGTAGACAGGTATCCTGCTTTGGAAGTGCTGTGTTGAGAAATGTGTGTCTTTTGCCTGGCTTTGTTTTAAGTTTCTGAGCTCTACTAGAGGATTCTATTTCTTTGAGGAGATCTCTGTTAGTCTCAAGTGAAACAGATGCTTTGGCTTGAGCTGGTAATAGTGCTGTTTGGGGGCTGACAAGCTGGGTGAATTTGCAGTGTGGTTGTATACATCCTCTTCAGTCACCAGTGCTGTGTGTTTAACTTCTCAATATGCTCCATCTGTGGTAGCTAACACGGGTATGGAATTTATGACTGCAAAGACTATAACATACCACAATACAGGAGCGCCTCTTGAGCTGAAATGATGTTTTTAATCAGTACATTAAATGTTGCAGTTGATTGACAGATGGCTCTTTCTAGTTTCTGGAATAAATGCTCTCTAACTTAATTGTAACAAAGATACCATATCTTGTACAACACCTTTTACGCTAACAGGTATTACAGAATTCTAAAATCCACGTGCAAGGAACACTTCACGCACCATGGAAATGCAACCACCTTGGGTGAAATGTAGGGAATTTAGGTAGAGAGAATGTAATTACCCATGCTGGAATTTGGCCAGCACCCTGAGATTAAACCCCCTAATCTTACAAAGAGTACCATGGGATCTCTAATGAACACAAATGGTCAGAGCACAATTTTATGTCTCTGGCTGTAATGCTTTACTACAACAAGGGTATTTTCAACTATATAGTGCATTCATTATGATTATGCATCTAATTTTATCCTCATTGTAATTTCCAATGATAGAGTTACAATAGTGCCACTAAAATATATGAACAAAATGGTATGACACAGTGTTATGTTACATACATTTGGGGGGCGTATTCTGCTCTCGTTTATAGTGGTATCTTTCTTTGAAGCCAATGGAATTCCTCCAGATTTGTGCTGGAATAACTGACAACAGAAGTCGTCTTTCCAAGAGAGCATTTTTTTTATGCACATATACTGTAGATACGTTTGAAAAGTTAAATCTTTATATTCTATCCAAATATGGGAGAGTCTTTCTTCTTTTATTTTCCAAACCATAAAATTGTTAACAGACCCATGAAAAAGGAATATTACGGCTCTATGTCTGTTGGTTAACCTTCACCACAAAAATTGATCTGTGGGAATTTCTCAGAGTGTAACATACTGTATCCAATTCCATAGTTATTACTGTAAACCTATTAGTGCCACCTGGGTTTGCATATCCGCCGTGCTGTCCAAGTGAAGACAGATTAGCTCTATCACATGTTATGCCAAAGGGACAGCCTCACGAGGAGTCTGCCCTCAGGGAGGAAAAAAAAAGGGCTCAGACCTTTAATGAGAATACAGTGCTTTATAATAGCATTTGGTGGCCTAGAGATTTTCTGTCGAGTCATTTCAAATTAAATTGGCAGCCTTGCAATGTTCAGCCCGTGTGAGTTTTTGTGCAGGGTATATGGCTAATGTTAAACCAATTCTCACAGAAGATCAACAGAACATACAGAGGCAATGTTTGCATCGGTCCCTTTTTTAAAGTCTGGGCCTTTATAAGCAACTGAAAACCGCTTTTTCTTTTCCAGAGCAAAACCTAACTTTGGCCTGAATTATTCATGTGTAAATTCAGGCAATTTGTTTGTGAAATTATTTGTAAATAATTACACTTTTCCATATAGTGAAATAATGAAATTAGTACCAGTCTAGGAATGAACCAAACGACTTTGTTGCCAATTAGCGTAACTCCACTCCCACTTCCTCAGGCTGACTCCCACAGAGAGGGTGCAGAATTGGCCACTGAGAACTCCATTTATTTCCGTTACTTCCAGGACTTTCCTTTTTTAAAATGTAACATTTATGTGATATTTTAGACCTTCTAGTGTCTGAAAATTTAAAAAGCAGATGATACTTAAAGCTAAATTGCTATCATTATGCAGTAAGTTTTTTTCTCACATATTTCATTCAGGGCTCAGCCTGAAAAACACACATTAGTATCCTCTTTCTGTGATGTATTGATGGATTATTTTTGTGGGAAACTGGGGTCCACATCCTTAAAAGTAGGTATGTGCCTCGTTCGATGGAATTCAAGAACAGGACAGCTCAATACCTATGAGGACCCTGGTTTGCATTTCCAATTAGACAAAGTCCCAAAAATACCCGCAAGATTCTGAAAGTTCATAATCTCTGTTAGACTTAATGATAATGAGGTAGTTTTGCAATTTCTAATTTCATTAGCTGCGACTAGTGCAAGATAATATTAGATGAAAGTTTGCTTTCTAAGTGGTTTTGTAGAGAGGAAATTCTAACTCACTGCAATGAATGTGAAAAGGGGCTATTTGTGTGTTTGGACTTACAGGTTACCTCAGTCCGTTATTATACGGATAGTAGGTGAATAAGATTAGTCATGTAATAATACAAACTGGTTTTGGTTTTGTTAGGGAGCATGCATTTTCCACCTTTTTCCAGGAAGGCTCCCAAGATCTTCCATCCCGTATTTGATACGTTCACATTTGTGAATCAGACATGAGTGATTACTTCTGTTAGAATTATCGAGGTAAAACTGCAGCATCACAGTCATGAAACAAGTTTGAATTTCCCTTTTTACTCAATATAATCCTTGTTTTGGGATACAGTCCAATACTGTGATTTCATAACATCCCCTACCCTCTGTATTCTGTTTTGTAATTGAAGGAAAAGTGATGACAGAAAATCTTCCTAATGTGATCACATTCTTCTGTGTAACTGTAAAATGAAAAATCCAAATTTTGCTTCTTCAAATTAGAGGAGTAAGTCCACTACATTTAGTAAGAGGTTTACACTGCCAGAGGAAGAATGGCTTGATCCTGTGTGTGGTGTAAGCCTATTTTTCTTACTTCAGTGCACATTCCTTGGGCAGAATTTAGCTAAATTTTCTTAATTTGCACTGCTGGACAAAATTCGTCTCCTCTGTGATTCCACTGACCTCTTTGGAGTTACTAAATAATTGGATTTGACCTAATGCACTCTTCACTGAGTGCCATCTTGCTCTTCAGGGAGGTTAACAGAAAACCAATTTTCTATTTTTGCATTCAAACACGAGTATCCTTTCTTTAATTTCTGCTAGAGAAAGAAGAGTAGACAAACTGCTGATGTAAATAGTGATAGATGACTAAAGGGTATCCACTATTGCCTTGAAACCTCACTTTCTTAGTTGAAATTGATAGTAAAATTCTTAGTGACATTAGGATAGGGGGAATTTTCCAGCGTTCCACCTAGTTATTTTGAAAGCCAACGTGCCCTTCCATAAAAGTGGGGTTCAGATCAAAAAAGGGCAATACCCTGAGGGGTCCTGTTTATTTCTCTTGGCAGTAATTGTAGGTGATTAACTCCAAAATAGCTACAAATAAAGAAAAAAAAGGAGTCCAAGTTAAACTTTAAAGTACCTTGCCACTATCTCTACTGGTGTCTTTAAAGTTCAGAAATGGGGAGTGAGGATCTTCGGTGTGCCTTGAACAAGTAGAGTCGAATATGGGAAGGTGGATGAAGCTGGGCTACGTGAGCTGCCTTAAGCTGAATATTTTAGCCTGAGCTCATCCATCACCGTTTTATACAGTGGGTCTTGGTAACAGAATAAAAGGATGCATGAGCCTTTCTCTGAGAAGTTCTTGACCTTGATTATATGTCTTGGTCTTGAACCAATGATGGTATGTGTTAAGTTTTACTATGTGTAGGCAACGCTAGGGTTACCTAAGGTAATCACGTGCAGAGTTTTTTGTTTGTATGTAATTATTCGCAGGTTTGGGGCTTTGAGTGTGAACAAATTCACACTAGTAGACTTGTGTGTGTTTTCTGAGAAATAATTGGCCCAGGAGGACATTATATTGAATAGAATTTTAAGGGCTTAATTTGAAATCTATTTACCCAAATCAAAATATGTATTTAATAGGTCATATCAGTTATATTCAATTGATTTGATAACTTATTATTAAGATTTGATATATTGGGCCTAATTCTGTACTTTCCTGGAGCTTAAACCATATAAGATACACCTAAGGTATTATTTCCACTTGGCAAGCATCAGTGTTCGTGCCTGGTGAAGAACCTGGAAATTAAGGCCCTAATGTGTCTCCCATCTGACGCAATACAGATTGTGTGCCCATGTTAGCAAGAGGTGCAGACCTACAGGAACACATTGGCAGAAAGGAACAGTCAGTGCTCTGGATCTGCTACACATGCTGAGCTCATTTCAGGAGGGTACCTCAGGCTGGTGCTAGTCTAGTCCCATGGGCTGAATGTCAGTACACTCGGTGAGTAAAAGGGCTCTCAGGAGCGCCTCTTTCTGCTTTAGCTCAGACCATCCTGCAATGTGAGCTCAAGTCCAGTAAATGGGTTTGACTGGGAGATTTGACTCAAAAGGGTCCTTGTGATTCCAGCTAGAGCTGTAATACAGATGCGCCCACATGGAGTGATTTGTGGCTCTCTTTAAGCGGCTTCTTTTAAATCTTAAGTTGCTTTTCTTGAGACTTTGTATTTAATTCTTGTGCCATCATTAACCTGTTCAGAAAGAGTCAGTGCAGCTGTGTGGTTCCTGAGAGCAGCAATCAAAGGTTTCTACCTCTCTGGCCTTGTTGTAGAAGTGTATCAGCACAAGCAGATTAACAGTGATGATATGACATGCAGCTGTGTGATCTGAATGTCCTTACTGAGTAGGCTTTGATTAGCCAGTCAGCACAGTAGTGTATTTTAAATCATTTTTTTCTCCTTGTGATGTGTATTGGTATGCCTTGGTTCACTGAACACATCCCTGAACACATCACCCTTGAATATCACGAATACACATACACTGCTTGGATTGCACTGAGGTTTGTGGCACTATGTATATAGATGCAAACCAGGAAGAACCACAAGGTGGAAAATAAATTTCCAACTGTGTCTCACTGAGGAGCGGTACTGCAACTGAAAAAAAAATCCAATATAGAAACTAGATCCAAACACGTTGCTGATTATTCCTCTGCAATTCGCCTTTAAAACTTCTGATGGTCTTTAAACTGTTGTACTAATGTTTCAAATGAAATGTAATTTTACAAAGTGACTTGTCTGGGAATAGAATGAGATGGAACATCTGTCCTTCTGAACTGTTGGAAGTGCTTGGCTGAAGCAAATGCAAGATGAAAAAAAAAGAGATTAAAAAGACAGTTGAAAAAAAATAGGACTTGTTAATCTTTTCTCTAAAACACATACTAAACTTTTCAAGTTAAATTTACTCATACTATTTCCTGCTATTTTTTACTACTACATCTTCCCACATAACAACTGAGTTAAAAAAGGAAAAAAAGCAAAGCTGGTTTCATTACTGAAATAACAGCATATGCTAGGACAATTGAAAAAGTCTGATGCATTTTCTGGTCACAAAAATACAGTTTTATTTTTTAAAATGATATAGATGAAAACGTTTAATGATCTAGACTCTTGATTCGTATTGTCAGCATTTCAGCTAATTATTATGCTGATCTTTATTTTGTTCTAAGCTGACGTTCTAGAAAACATATCAGAATAAACAACCCTTAAGTCTTCCATGCCAGGAGGCACTTTAAGACTAGTAAAAGGTAGCATTGTCTTTTTAAAATGTTTTCAGCAGCCAGTAATCTATTTTCATGGTGTTCTGTAAACCCTATTATCAAGGCTGCAGATTCCTACACATGACCAGTCTTCGGCAGTGAACAGAAATGGCATCTAAATCCCAAGTGACACTCTTAAGTACTTGGCAGCAGAAGGGCTCTTCTGAGGAAGATTAAGTTAATGGAAGCGTTTGGGTAACATCTGCATGACTCTTCGTCCTGGTATGGCCAACTCACACTGCTGCAACACGTGACAGAGGATTTCTTCGATTATCACTTAAGAACAAAACTGGCTGAAGTTCCTTTCCAGGCATTTGTCAGGCTGTAATGTATGTCTTGGAGTATATATGTGGTGTAAACAGGCGCAGTTAGAAAGGGTGGCCTTTGAAGAGGACTTAATAAAAGTCAGATTACTCGTTTAATGAAAAGTAAAAGAAATTGGGGGAAGACTTGTTGTTTTAGCTGCTGTTTATTTGTCTTATTTACAGCAAGATGTACTGTCTTTTCCAATTGAGTGCTGCTGCAGGCACAGAGAGCCTCGTTAATACGGGCGATTAATGCACTTGCCCTTCACCTCAGTTGACCCGGGTTTAAATCTGTTATTTTGTTACAAGTTAGAGGACTTTATTGGCCTTTCCTTAGCCCCTAGCTGGTGCCTTTCCACCTCGTAAAACCACAATTTGGCTCAAGTGCTGAATTCTGGTGTGAAAAGACCCAGGGCTGCAGCAACAGGGTAGAGACAAGTCCCAGCTGAGGGACATCTGCGGAGGGGGACCTCATCCAGGGGCTGGCTGTGTTGGTCTGGTCTCACTCGGTTGTTCAGACTCCTGCTTGAAATCAAGGAGATCCTTGCTTGGCCACAAACTGCAGCATTGGTTTCCATGCCTAGGCTGAAAAGAAGTTACCTGGTTTCATTTTCCGTAGGACCAATATTAAAAGAAGAAGGACGAGGGGAAGATGAAGGAGTCAGTTATACGGGTACTGAATAGCAAAATTTATGTTTGTTTTGAGATTTCCTGACAGTAAGAGCAGAACAGGAATCTTAAATTCTTTGATTCTGTTATTCTGTGTTGGATATTCCCACTCTTTCAAACCTCCTTTCCTCCCCTTGCTGTCACCATGAGATGATTTTCATCTACAGCTACAGGGGGAACATACACACCAATGCAAGCTGCACAGAAGTGCCTCCTCCACTCTACTTCAAGATCTGGCTAATTGGAATATCATATCAAATTACTATTCCAAGATTTTGAATAAAAGGTGACAAATCACTGCAAGTCTGAAATGAGATCCATCCTAAGAAAGGAGAAGAAACTCAGATTCCCCCTCCCCCGCCCCCCAAAATTATTGTTTTAGAGGAAATTGTTATTTTTCAGAAGAAAACCTTGGAAACTGGATTTGAGTTCTGTGTGTATGAACAGAAGGCTCAGCTTTTTAAGCAGTTATACAGAACATAAACCAGCCTGAAATTAAAAAAAAACAAAACAAAGCAAAACAAAAAACCCAAAAAAGAAATACTTTCAGAGTTTCACAGGAAAGAAACAAAAATCAAGGCAAAAAAGTTGCCGTGGCCGAAATTTTCTATCACATTACCATTCAGGCCTGAGCACTAGGGAAGTGTAATTCTGATCTATCTGCTGAACTTTACTTTTTCCTTAGCTTCAAGTCCTAACATTACAGTAGGAGAAGTCAACTAGTTGTTAATAATTTCCAGAACATATTAATTGTCTCCAAGGTATGTGCTCCTAGAATTTCCCCAGATTTTGTTTAGGTAAAGGAGTAGTTTTTCACTGCAATTATTTTTGCTTTAATCTCTTTCAAAGGAAAGACACTGGCAGGCAAAGATTGGTTTTGCCTGCAGATTTCATTTGACTGATGTTTTGTGTTTTAGGATGTGGTAGACATCCACTGTAGAACAGCACAGTTTCAGATGTTCTTTCCTTTTTGTTGCTGGTTACCCACATTTTTTTTTTCCCTGTAGTAATGCCATTGCCCCAACAGAGCCATTTGGAAAGAGACACTGAGACTTTGCTTCAGGGTAATGTCAGCTACATTAAAGAGCTTTCCTTGTGTTAAATTAACCTGCTAGCTTTTGTGACAGGAATGAAGAGGAGCTATGAGGTAGGAGCTGCTACCTCTGGTAGATTGGGGAGACTCTCTACCAGCAGTTTCTTCAACAAGCAATTGACCACCACTCGGAAAGATTTTCAGTGGTTGTGCCTAGAAGTTGCTTCCACTAATGAGACTGTTTAATGTGTCATCAAATTGCAGTGCTTCCTTGGGTGGTAGGGCTCAGGATACGTCACAGGGCACTGGGTCTTCCAATTAAATGTGCAGTGAGTTAAGGAGTTTACATTTCTTGAGAATGAACAGATGAGTAAATGAGTCTTTTTATGAATTGTCTAGAAGCCCCCCCTCCCCCACCCCTTACAACCCACTCAGACTGTATTAATGGCAAATTTTCTTTTGTGAACTTTACTAAACTTCTGATCCTATGGATATACCTAGTTTAGTGGACAAATTAAACCAGAGCCTTCTCAGTGCATTCTCCTCAGTGTCAACATGGAAACAAAGCACCTTGCCTGGGAAAGTGCGGTGAGTATGAGAATCGGTGGGGCTACTTGTGAAGCCAGGTCCTCTCTCAGCCGCAGCCGCAGTCTCAGCCCCAGCTCATAGTCTGCACTTCTGTGGGGTGAAGTTTGAAATCTCAGGTGAGATTCTAGGCCTTTAGTTTGGTGACTGAAATGCAATAGCTTATAAGCCCCCCAAACCAGTGCCTGGCAGTTCTGTGTTGGCAGTGTCCTGGACACCTTGCAGATGAGCTTAAAATGGTTCTTGTTACATAAAAATGCTGAAGAACTGTCATGAACTAAAAGATGTTAATTTAAAAAACAACACCAACCTTGTTAATCTGTCAAAAGCTACCTTAAAACTGGTTCTTTTCAGTTCCTGATGGAATATACTCCTCAGGCCAGATCTTCAGGTGCTGCAGACAGTTGTGCTGAAATCAAGCAAGCAATGGTAGTTTGCAACAGCTGAAACTTTGGGTGTCTAGGTATGTATACATGTGTCCTATGTGGCCTGGATATTTATTGTGGGTCTGGATTGTATGCAGGGGATGTGATGGTAGAGAAAGAAAATTCTCTTTCCGTGAAGTGCTGTCAAAAGTACTGCTTTTGTACTTTGAATCATCAGGGCTCTAGCTTTCAGGCTTGAAATTGTTTAAAGATGTCATAAATATTTCTGATATTCTGTTAAATTCAGTCTGCTTTGATTACCAGACCTAGTTTGAGTATTACACTCTGGGGGGTAATAATAATATTGATTTACCTACGTATAGGGTGTAGTATATCAGTGTTATCAGGCATGACTATTTTAGTAGAAAGTTTACAATACAAATCTAATCTGATAGTTTTATGTGATCTCTGGCTCTGGATGTTGGAAATAGGTTGCAGCTTGTGTTGTAATGGTTTTGTTTAACACAGCACATGGCTTTTCAAAAGCCTTTGAGAGTAGCCTTTGCCCGGGATTTTGTTCTTGCCCGCAAATGGCCATTTTAATGAAGACTCACAAGAAACTGTTTGAAATGTTTCAGAAATCTGTTGCCCTAACTTTGATATTCTTGTGTGAAGGTCACTCTTTAGAGGCAGTGAGCTGTGTCGTACTGTCTGAAGGATTCTGGAAAGAAAGTTGCTGCTGAACAGGATTCAGAGTGGTTTAGGTGAAGAAAATATCTTCTCTTACCTGCTGCCTGTTGAGAATTGACCCTGCTGTGACTCATTCCTTGCTGCTTCTAATACACCCACAAGGGAGAGGAAACCTTTGCTACGAGCTGGTCACCACAGAGTGGATCCACGGGGAGCTTGGTTACATGGTACAGTCTGGGGCCAGATTCAATTTTCCAGCAATCCCAGAACTCTTCAAAAATGTGGGTGGAGATCCATTACACATGCTTACTATGGTTACTCGCCATGAAAAACACTATGAACAGCCAACACAGGCTCCAGGTGGTGGATCAGCATTAATCATAATAGACTCAAGGGCAGACGACTGGCAAGATACCATGAGAAATTGTTGTACATCCATCCCCTTGAACTCCATGTTCTCCCACAGTGGACAGAGAACTGGACCTAAGTGGCAGTGCCTCCATCTTCCATTTCCAGCTATCGTAAACTGAGATCTGCTACATGCCCCTGTCCTTTTGTTGCAGGAAAATGGCGCATGACATAACTGTCTGGTACAGTAGACTTAGAAAATCTAGGAGTTTTAACAACTTATATGAAAAAATAACACAAAAATAAATCTACCCTTCAAATTCAGTTGGATTTAATAGGAACAGCTTTTAGCAGTATTGCACGTTTGTCGATACACTTGGCTAAATAATCACCTAGATGATGAGAAAGCTCTGCCTTTTCTCCTCTTTCCTCTCCTCCTCTCTCATCTATTGCATACATATTTCTGCTCATCTGAACCAGAAAGGGAAATGGTGTGGATATGGAAGAGAAGCAGGAGTGTTCAAAATGTTCTCACCGTGCTCGCAGGAGGCCTGTTGTGTGAGATACAAGTGGTGAACCAACTAGCAAGAGAAGAAGTTTGGGCTTGCGGTTGGCCTTGTGGCCGAGCTCTCTAGCTGGTGGAGCAGCTGCAGAGGCAGCCAGGGCTGAGCTGGCTGTGAGGAGATGGGGAAGTGGATGGGCTCTGGTCAGTGCCCATCCCTCCCCCTTCTCTCAACGCAGGGTTGTGTAGGGAGTTCTTTTGCTCAGAGGATGTTAGGACACAAGCGATGCCTCTACTGAACCACAGAGAGGAACAGCTACCAGAGTTGCTGAAATAGGGACTGGTAAATGCTGTGAGAGCTTGCTGCACTTCTGGAGTGTTTTCTACACCCCATCCTCTTTCGCTGGAGCTCCATCTCTCTCCTTTCTGCATCTTACTGCTCGCTGCAGTCCTTTCACTTCATTTTTTTGCTCCTTGTCTGCTCTCTTTTATCTTCATCTCTTCTGGCCTATTTCTCCTTAATTCTTTCCTTTTCAGTCACTTGTTTCTTTTAGTTCTTTTAATTCCTCACTTTATCTAAACCCTGCTAAGAAACCCCCCGCATGAATGGACCTCCTTTGAAGTTGTTTCTATCACACAATTTGCTGGCTGTGATACTGCCTTTCCTTCAGCCCTTCCTCCATCATTCTTTATTTTTGCTGTGAGAGCTCCAGGCAGGGCCTGGCTGTAGGTCTTTGTGCACAGAGCCTGGTGAGACTGAAGATATATGCAGCAGTTCTTAGGCACTGATGCTGTAAGCAGAATTAACAGTAATTTGAGTGGATGCAATTGCCAGTGTGGTCACAGACTTACAATGAAACTGTGGGAAAGTTAAGTCTCCTGGTGTCTATGATCACTATGTGTAAAATAATACCTTTCTTCTAGTCTTCAAATAAGAATACATAGTTAAAACTAAATTGGATTTTAAAACTTCTTTGACCATGAGTAATCTTTTGTGTGATTAACAAGACAAGTTAGGCTTGCAATTGTTCCTAAATGTTAAATTTTAGGTTATGTGATTCTGCAGTGTGATGTCTTGATATGATGTGTGATGTCATACATCCATTTGTATATAAAACGCATTCACATTTCAGTTTAGTTGTTACTTCTCCTTTGGATGATCCCACTGGAAAACGGCCAGAGTATTTCTTGCATCTGGGAAAAGACTGTTGCAAGTTTAGCGTCCTCCCATCAACTTGTATCTTTTGTAACCTGCACAGGCGGGGCAAGAATAGCAGTGGCTAAACATACATGTACACATGTTGACATGACTTGTACATTGGTAAACCAGAAACAAGGCAATGGTCAGAGCTTGTTGCTATTGCATGAACTCACTCAACAGTGTTAGAGATGTGGAGAAGTGCAGTGAGAGTCGTACAGTGTATGCTATAATCATAGTTGCACAGTTCAAGGAAATATAGTAGATCGTATTAATTATGGATCACAAATATATTTCGAGATCCTCTGATTAAAGGCAATATTGGAATATAATGTATTATAACAGAACTGTGCTAATTTTCATGGTTCAGTGGGAGACCCTTTGTGGCTGAGTTAATTTTGCAATTTATTAACATACCCAGCACAGCAAAACTCATGCATCACAAATTGAATTTTTTTCAGTATATTTTTACAACAGTCTTAACTATTTTAGTTATTTACATTGCTTAATGACTTCCTAGTAGTTGCCAGTAGCATCTGTTTTATGAAAAATCAATGAAATCTTATTTACAGAGGCTGAAAGGGGTCAGATGTGTGGGGATACTGGGCACAGGTGAGGTTAGGGGTCCTTTTCTTCTCTCACCTGCACACTGTCTGCTGCTGTTTAACTTATTCCTTTTCAGAACTACTGGAAAATCCCCTGAAACCAGCACTGTGGCTTAATTAGGGACTATTTAAAAGAGACATTTTTGTATGTCTTGCATGGTGTGCAGAAGAGTGTGACCCATACTGTGCTATTGTTGATAAAGGTTTGATAGTAGTCAAATAATAGATGAAAAGATGTTTTCTCTGTAAAACAGGATTTACAATTTTGGAAATAAGGTCATCTTAAAGTAAAAGTAGAAATATTTAATATCCGAGGGAAGGTAAATTTGCTCAAATGAGACGGATAAGGTTTCAGATAACACAGCTTTCAAATATCAAATTGTCATGCAGGTGTTAGTAACATGCTTGGTGCTAAGGAAACAAAACACTTTACAACCAAGCAACTTGGTGAAGTAGAAAGTCTCCAAAGCACTGGGATATGACTGTCTCCAGCTGGTGAAGGGTCTAGTGAACAAGTTGTATGAGGAGCAGCTGAGGGAGCTGGAGTTGTTTAGTCTGGATAAAAGGAGGCTCAGAAGGGACCTTATCACACTCTACATATAACCACTATCTGAAGAGAGGTTGTAGTGAGGTGGAGGTTGGTCTGTTATCCCAAGTAACAAGTGGTAGGACAAGAGGAAATGAAGTTTAGATTGGCTATTGGGAAAAATTCTTCACCAAAAGGATTGTCAAGCATTGAAGCAAGCTGACCAGGGATGTGGTTGAGTCACCATCCCTGATGGTACTACCTATTTTAAAGATGTGCAAATGTGGCACTTAGGGACATGGTTTAGTGGAGGACTTGGCAGTGTTAGGTTTAGGGTTGGGTTTGGGGATCTTAGAGGCCTTTTCCAACCTCAGTGATTCTGTGATGCTATGTAGCTCCCCTTTCTTGGCCTGATAGATCTGAAGTTCTCACCCTCAAGATTATTAGGAAACCATCTGGATTTCCTCTGAGCTCAGCACATGGGATTATATCTTTTTTTTCCTGTCCAGCAGTGCAGCATCTCAGCAGTTCCTCTCACCAACACTCCTGGCAGTCTTGCATTTTTTATCTCTTGTTATTCCAGGCGGCCCAGGCATATATACCTTGCATGTGTGCCAAAGCCAATAATTTTTGCTGTTTCCAGCATGTTAGTGGTTGAGACTTCATTTTCTGCAGCTTAACACTTCACTGGCATTTGGCACTGAGGGCTTTGCTGTACATGCCTGTCCCAGTACAGAGCAGGTAGCATGGGCTGTTTAACCAGTCCTTCCTCCTGCTAGACAGACATCTCTATTTTTGGAAGGGAATTCTCGCCCTCTTCTGCTTTGACCAGGGCTCTGTGCTGATACATTGCTCCTCGTTCCACCCACAGGGAAGTTGGTGCTTCTCTTGCCATCAGGCTCAGCTTGGTGGTTGATTGCCTTGTGGCCATTACCTTGTCCTAATAATTTCAAACATCAGGCTTAGCTAGGCCCTAAACCAAGTTAGGTCCCGTCCTAATCAAGTCGTTACAAGGCCGTAGATCCTGACAGAATCCATCCATGTCGCTGTCTGTATGGTGGGTGCACCTTAAAGCTTTATGTAGCTTTGCTTTTGCATCCCAGAGGAAATTACTGCAGCTCTCACCCTCTTTCTTGTTAGTATAACTGCTTATATTTTGGTGTAAATGAAAGGGAACAGCCGGTATCTTGTTTTACTGTAGTGTGAGGAAAATCTATTTCAGTGCCTGAGGAAGGAACTGCTGGTTGCAGGTGTTCACGAGAGATGTGTTCCTCTTTGCCCCTGCGCTCCTGGAGGGGAATTCAGCAAAAATGACCTGCATGAGGAGCACAGTCCCTGACTTCCCCAAAGCTATATAAACACAGCACATATGCTGGTGGGCCCCCGGTGTGCTGAGGGTGTGTCCCTCATGGTAGAAAAGAAACTTAGACGACATGATATATGTTAACCTGTGAAATTTTTACCCTTTTTGTTCATGTATAGTTTGTGTTAGGTGTTTGTGGTTAGCATCTAAGGATTCTTTTCATTCCTAGCTCATTTACTGAAATTTTCAAGATGATGAGCAGCAAACAACAATAGGAAAATAATGAATGAATTAATTAATAACAGGTAGTAGTCCAGTCCCTAACAGTCTGCTGGCATCTTGCTGGCTGTAAGTTGCACACTTATTCTCTGACTTGGTAAACCCGTTGAAAACATTTAGAAGTGTATGAATAATTAACTAAAAATATTTTTGTTGCTTTCTTAAAATTAGACATGTAAGTAGTTCCTGGGGAAGATGATGTGTTTACTGCCCTGCTTATGGGCAATGCATTAGGCATCCCTTTTTCACATACTTACAGAAATGCTTTATCTCTGCTGAAATATGTCACCTTCTTCCTCGAGCTGAATGTTTCATTCCTCTCACTCACAGATCTAATACCACAGTGAATTAAATGTATTGATGAATCAGGACTGAAATCTACAGTGAATATGATTGCTTAAAAATAATTTCGCCAGATGTAGTTTGGAGATGTCATTTTCTGTGGGCACGTATGCTTTATGTGTGGGTATATAAACCAGCATGTGGGAATGAGATGCTATTTAACTCATAAATGGAGAGCAGAATTTTATTGGTCATAGTAAATATTTGTTCAGGGAAAAGGAGCGGAGGTGAGAACAATCCATATGAAAAGAAAGCACATTAGTACCCAGAACACTGAAAATACTGTTCAAGGACAGTTTATCCTTGTGGAAAATATGACCCCCTGTAAAGCTGCTGAGTCTGTTTGCAGATCTTTTCAAAATAGAGTCCTTGCATTTGCCATTTTAGTTTGTTTTGGCTGTTGGTGTCCAAACTACATTCCTAGCAAATTGCATGAAGTGCTTATTCCATTATTTCTATTGTTATGTTTCTCAATAGAATGTGGTTATCTTTAGCTAGTGTCGTGCTTTAGTACATTAGCACTAAAATGCACTGGTGATATTGCGAAGAGAGTGTGAGGCAGCTGACATTGAACTGGTACCTTGTACCTTGTCTCTGGAGATTCCTAAAGCAGAGGTTGCTTTAATCTTAGAATGAAGAAAGAATATTTGCATTTCTTCATAACCTGGTCTACTCTTGTGAAACCGTGACCTGTGCCAGTTCATATATGTTCTGCTCAAACTCTGTCCAGGTGCTGGGATTTGCTTGACTGGTCCTAACTGGTTTTTGGATGAGAGGTGCTCTAATCTGCTCTGAATTTTTATTTTGTGTGGCTTCAGTTTTCACATAATGAGCCAACGTTATCTGTCATGTGCACAGTTCTGCTTTCTTCACGTCCCAGTTCATAATTTTGTTACATGCCTTTTGTCCATAGAAAATAAAGGAATCGGGGAACTGAAATTGAATTAGACCCAAAACGTGCTTGAGTTTCCTGTTTTTCTTGTATTAAAATACTTTTTCTATTGAGACCCATCATGCGGCAGTTTCCTAACCACAACCACAGTGACTGCTAGAACACCCCGAGTTTTGTCACCCAGCACCGGGAAAGGGGCAGGTCTGGAAGTGGGCTGGGGATGTGCTGGGCAGGGCAGTGTGGGGAGGACGCTGTCCCGCTGCACTGGCAGCTGCCCTGCTGCTGGTGGACAAGCGAGTTATTTCTGTCCTGGACACTGGCAATGACTAGGTTTGTGGTTCACCCCCTTGTTCAAGTCAGATGTCATCTCTCTCTTCCATCCTTCTGCCGTGCTGTTTTTTCCTGCTGCCCATTCTTTTATCTCATATTTTTTCTATGCTATCCCATTCCTCTTTCTTTCACTCTGTCCTCATTTATTCTCCTTCTTTAGCCAAGCAAACCTACTGAAATATACAGCCTGACCTCTCCTAAAGGGGGAAGATGTCCTTTTTCTCTTTAAATGATGCACCTGCCTACATGTTTTCACCCTGTAATTGCTATAGTCGCTATTGGGAACACGGATACCCCTTTAATACAACCACTAAAAGCCTTTAGATTCAAAACGATGTTTTCAATTTTACAGCCTTTCTCTGCTTCTGGTAGTATCTTTCTGGAAAGACTAAGTGGAGAGACAAAAGAAAGCAATGCAAGACCTGCCTCCAGCAGTATTTCCACAGCCCTGTTACTGGGGAGGGCTGCTCACGCTGAGGTCACGGTTAGCAGAGCTCATCGCCAAGTGTAAAACGCATTCAAAAGTTACTTTATTGTAAGATTAACAGCTCTATCATGAAACCCAGCAACATTCCGAGGCTTGTGGGAAACAATTCTGCCTCATTCTAACCCAGGATGTCCTTCTGACATTTTTTTTTTCCCTGTGGAAACACTCATAAATTTGACCGTGGTACTTGGAGATGAGTTAGAA
Source organism: Pitta sordida (assembly GCA_013390025.1). Classification (NCBI taxonomy): domain Eukaryota; kingdom Metazoa; phylum Chordata; class Aves; order Passeriformes; family Pittidae; genus Pitta; species Pitta sordida. The sequence goes on along the minus strand of WEKX01025677.1, from coordinate 180,003 downwards.
CCTTCTGAATACAGCCCCTTTGAATCGATCCCCTCTCCTTCCTTTGCTCCAAGAAGGAGGTACTCTCTCTCTGAGTCTTACATCCCTTACTAAACTAAAGGATATTTTAGATATCTTACTGTTTGTTTTGGATTAGGTGGTACTGTTTAGGGAGTAATGTTCCTTTTGCCTTGAATGGGAGGAGTAGAATTTGTAGCTCCTGTCTCAAGAAAAAAAGATATTTTCACAATAGATAATGAATCTTTTTTTTCCTCCTATGTAGGAGGGGGAGGCATTCTGCAAGATCAGAATTTTGGATACCTCCCAGTTTAAGGGAGCTGTGATTTGGGCATTGATAAAAAAACCTATTCATAATAGTAATAAGAGGGAAAAAGAAAACCCCACCCAAACCCACAACAAAAGACCCCAGAAACATGATTATGTTAAATTTGCAATGATTTTAGTTCTATTGATGAGTTCACTCATACAGATTAATCAGATCCTTAATTTAGACATTAGTTTTGTGATCCACCCAGCAATGAAAGAGGCTGTTGACTATTTATCCATTATTTCATATAGAAGACAAATACAGTGTTATTGAAGTCATTTGCATACTTTTTGAAGTCAAATATTAATACACGCATGCCTTACCCAAGTTTCAGCCCATCATTAAAGCTCTGTGATCTTCTTCTTACACTAACATTTTGGTCAAAGCTTTACTGTGTAGTAACATTAAACTACATTACACAATTAGGCAAAACACCATTGCTGTGTTGGTGTCATTTTCTGAAGGTATTGAATGCAACTTTTAATTAATATTTCATCTATGACCAGGTACAGTACCTTGAATAATCCCTGATAATATTGCCAGCTCCCAGCTTTCTTAGCTGTGCAGTTTTGAGTCTGTTTGCTTGTTTGTTACCTAAAATTATCTATTTCAGTTGTAAACCTAAGAAAACAAGGAGAAGTAATCTTCTAATGGCACAGAGAAGTGGGCTCTTCACTGGATATTTTAATGTGCTCTTTCTCCTTATTAAATTTGCATCATGTCTTCCTTAATTACTTTTGATACGGGCTATCACTTTTGTCCTTAAAAACCTCAGGGTCACGGTTCAGTCTGAAGGCTGTCTGTGTCCACTGGACCTGTTGTTACTGGGGACTTTCCTACCAGCACTGTTTATCCCTGCTGTCAAATCTTCCCCCACCTATTCACTCCTCCTGCTTAATGCCTGTTTGACACTGTCATAATGACTCCCCCAGGGAGATGTACAGTTGAATTTCTAAGTTCCTGCATGGCTCCTGCTTTTTAATGTTTGCTCCTGAGTCAGCATTGTATGCATGGCTGACTGGAATAGAGTGCAAATTTGAATAATTTCCATTCTATTTCCTGGTTTGTATTGCTGTTTGGTTGCAGAGAAGTGTCGCTCTGAAATGCTTCAGGAATCTTATACTCTCACATACAGTTAAGTTGTAATATTTTGGATGCTCAGTCTTTCCATTTTCTAATCTTAGTAAATAGTACCTAACCTTTTTTATTTTTAGGGGGAACCTGATTTTCACAAAAGTTTTATAGTTAAATATAACAGGTATTTAAATGGATTTTTTTATCCCGTAGCAGCACCCTTGATGGCCAGTACAGGGGCTCTGCTCCAAGTTGCACTTGATCATCAAGTATGTTGCTGTGTAAGGCTAAACTTGTATGCTGGTGGAACAATGATCTCATAGCAAGACGCTGGGGTAAAATTAGCTTTGGTCAAATTTACATTGGTCAAATTTACATTTTAGAGCAGGGATGAATGCTTGTGCCTCGTATCCTAAGAAAGGGAAGGTTATTTCAAGGAATCTCTGGATTCCACAAATGCTTCCAGAGTTCAGAATCAAATTATTGCTTTCCTACAAACAGTGTGGGGGCTAATGTTTCTTCTGCTTCAGCCAGCCATGATGGGTTCAGCCCTGCTGTACACACAGGCTCGTATCCTTACATTACAGAATCACAGAATCACAGATGCCTTAGAGTTGGGCAGGGAGTGATGCA
>WEKX01025677.1:0-177843 GCA_013390025.1 Pitta sordida | reverse complement strand
TGTTAAATCTCATACTGTTAGAGCATGCCCATCTCTCCAGTCTGTCAAGGTCCCTCTGGAGGGCCTTCCTACCCTCCGGCAGTTCAACATTTGCCCCCAGCTTAGTATCATCTGCAAACTTGCTAATGATGGATTGAATTCCCTCGTCCATGTCATCGATAAAGATGTTGAACAGTACTGGGCCCAACACTGACCCCTGTGGGACTCCACTGGTGACTGGCCGCCAATCCGATGTTGCACCATTCACCACCACCCTCTGAGCTCGCCCTTCCAACCAGTTTGTGACCCAGCATAAAATGTTCCTTTCCAGCCCGTGCTTTACAAGTTTCTCCTGAAGCTTATTGTGGGAAACCGTGTCAAAGGCTTTGCTAAGGTCCAAGTACACAACATCCACAGCCTTTTTGTCATCGACCATTACGTGTTGATTATGCTCATTCTGCCTTAGACCTTGGCAGGGAGTGATGCAATCTATCAGAAACTCTGAGCAATTACCTTTTTTTTGGGCTGCACATCCTTAGTAATCCAGGTAGCAATTACCCAATCAGAATATTTGGCAAGTAGTTTGTAATTCCTGTGGAGAAAGCATATGCAAGCCTGGCTCTGACCTGATTAACTTTCTTAGCTCCCTGACTTTACCATGCAGTACTGAGCACCTAAGGGGAACTAGCATGTTCCAGGTACCTCTGTCCTGAACAACATCAGTGAATGCTAATCATCCCTCCTGGATTTGGTGCTCGCTTTCATCTTGGGCTGGCCTCATCCCAGGTGGGTGCAGCTTCTGGCAGCATGCCCTACAACGTAGGTGTTATTCTCAGAATAGAAGTAGAGGGCTGCCAGATGTCCAGTGTCACCTGCCCGAAGGAAATTTTCCTTCCAAATCTCCAAGTGGATTGTTTCACCAGGTGACTGCGCTTGTTGTTGCGGTCTGCTGATACGGCCATGTGACAAAATGCACTGCTGGCTTCCGTGTTCAAGGGAAGTGGAATTTTAACTTGCTCAGTTGTATTTTGCAGCTGCAAAGAAGGAAAAAAATAGAAGTAAGAGTACAGTACAGGATGGACCAGCATGTGTCTTATTTCCTGCATTCTGGCAGCACTCTCAGGGAGGAGGGACACAGCACCCAGGCAGTGACTACGGGCCAAATCCTCATGAATTCAAGAGCTGCATTCAGGCATGGAAAGACAGCTTGTATTAGAACCATTTTAATGATGGATGATTAAGAGCCTTCCTTACAGAAGGTTGTTTAGTTCATAACAAACCATATTCATTTCATGGTGTTTCCTTTTCCTGCTTTTCAACTGTGGCTGTAGATGGACAAGCTTATCCTATGCTTCCTTGCATGCTGTCAGATTTAAGATACAAACATTGTTGAGGGCTAATTTCCTGTAGCATCACCTTCTCGTTCAGGGGTCCAAACTTTTCTCACAGAAATATATCTGATGTCATTAATAGGAAAGGGTCTGGGGTGGTTGTGTATGTCCCTCTCCTCAGCCAACTGCATCTGTCTGATGTGTCCAGTAGCAGGACTGGTTGCTCTTGACTCATCCAAAGGGACAGCTTATGTTATTTTCAGCTGGGTTGTCAAAAGTGGCCGTTGACAAGACCTGAACTTGTTCTCCCTGAGCTTAGTGGGGTGGTTTAACTGCTCATCTCAAGACAATAGATCTGGTAGTCAAGAGTCACAGCAAAAAGGTACAAGGAAGTTCCTTTAATCTTCACGAAACTTCATGGGTGAGGTCAAGTTCTTACCCTATGATTCACCAGCAGATTTCATCAGGTTTAAGAGGTGAACATTGCCTCCCTCATGCTTCTTTGTCAGTTCCCACATATCAGCATTCTTCTCCATCGTGGCACAAGGAGAATGGATGTGACTGACACTTTATAGGTTTCAGGTAGAGCAGAAATCAGAAAGTAATAGATGTTGAAGGTTGTAACTGTTACAAGAGAATTTGCTTAACTCCTTCAGACAGAAGAGCAAAAAAAGAACAAGTAAAGGAGATGGGCACTGAGGAAGGAAAAGGTGCTCCTGTGTTTTGTTGTTGGTTTTTTTTTTGCATTACTACACAGAGGTGCCAGGTTACTTAATATCTACAGAGAGATCATGGTTAGTACTGGTGGTTGACTGGGTGCCACTGCATTCCTTGCAGCGAGACTCATGCCAACAGCATTACACCATCAACTCTGAGAGACCAGCAGTAATACAGATTGTCAACAGGACAGAAAAACACAACAGAGTTTTTGATACCTAGGAAGGATGACCTTTAGTGACAGTCTAGCTGTTCTCTTCACTGCCATGACTATCCCTGGAAAATCAGTGTCAGCATGCCTGTCTCCAGTCTTTTCAGCCTGTAATAGAGTGGTTGGTGCCAATAGTGGTAGAATGTAAATATTTGTGGGGTTTTATGCTTTGCAGTTGGTTTGCTGGTCTTGGGTTTGCTTTTTTTTCAAACTATGAATTCCATCAGTTCCTTTCTCCCTTTAGCAACAAGCTGTGGGTCATTAGTATCAATAACTCAGATCTCTCTCATGGCCACACCTAAACTAAATTGTCAATAGGAGGTGTTGCAGAAGACTCACACATCATTCCAGCAACTGTAATATCTGTTGGGAAATGCAAAAACACCAGGTGCATAGCTGCTGGATAGAGTTTCCATTTACTTTACCTGGGGCTTTTCTGTAACATGCAGCAATGTACGTCACATGCAGAAAAAAAGTAGGTGGAAGGTTCTTTCCAAACCACATTCAGGGAAAGAATGTACGTGTCAGGTAAGCTGTATGCTGACATGCTCATGTGTTCTGCAGAGGAAAGGGTTACCTTGTCAAGGAAATCTTCCTGGTGCAGGTGTGCATCCCAGCAGATTCATTCAGAGACTGAGAGACGAGAATGAGTCCTCCCTCAACTGACATGTACAAACAGCGTTTTACCCATTTGTCTCCTAGGACATTTGCTAGCTGTCTCATTAATCTTTTACTCGAAGTCAGACATATGTATTGATGGAAAAACAAACCATAGACCACAGACCCCCTGCCTTGCATTCCTCACCTCCTCAGAATAACACTCACCATAGAACCGTGCAGACAGCACTGATATTTCAGTTGGGTTTGTAGCTGCATTTCCTTGCTCTTCTAAAGTACCTCTTCCACTTCTGTATTTATAAGCTCTCGTTTTTTACTTATTATTTGCACTGTTGAGTACCTTCTGTCTGCAGTCCATCACATACATTCCCTTCCTCATTTGCATTTTGTGTGTATATGGTTCTTTCTATATCCCTGAAGTTAAGCTGGCTGAGAAACTTGGACTGGAATTTCTTCTTTTTAGCGCATGCACCTCTTGCTGACCTTCTGGAGGCTTTATAAGCACCATTAATTTTACTTTCTTCCAACAGAGCAACAAAAATTCAGGGCCTGATCCTCAGGTGGGTGAATTGTTTTTAACTTTATTCAGAGGGAATAAGAACCTTGTGAGCCAGAGCCAGTGGCAGAGTATAGAAAGGGAAGTAATTTGAGGAACAGAAATATCTGTAAAGTTTAATCTCCAGTTATCTTGCCTCTGACATCAACATCATCTGGTCTGAACAGATTTTGTGAGCTAAACAGACTCAGGTAGCTCAGTACTTAAATAAGAGAGCCTGGAGGCGTTGTCTTGGTGGTGTTACATACTGATCTTCTATCTTACCCAAGCAAGCAGATTCTTTTGCATCTTGCATCATTGCATTACCTGCACCTTTCTTGCATATTTGCCTCCAAGCCTGCTGGGCTGATTGGTTGGGATTAGTGCCCAAAGTTTTCCAACACTAGTTTTAATAGTACATATTTATTTTCTCCAACAAAACTGTGTGTGCTCACATGCTGCATCTCATTTTAAGTGAGGTCAGAATTTCTTTAAATAGTAATTATTTGAAAGAGAAGAATAGCCTCAAAATGTTATAAGAATATTGTTTATAAATATTTGTGCTTTGCATCTCTGTAAATAAAAACTACCAAAGCAGAACAAGGATTCTCAGTTCTCTTTAATCTCAGACTTATGCTTATGTACTGTATGACATGGGGTTGACCCTCATGGAACCAGATCCAGTCTGAATTCATATCTCACTCAACTCCACATTTGTAAATTGTTCAGGGTGTTTTGTCAGGAAGTTTTAGCCTGTCTGTTTCAAATAATTCATATTTTTAGTGCGTTTCAGTAAAATCCCCAGGAACTCTAGTAGGCTTTGTAAGCACTTCTTCAAGTGAGAATGTATTCTTCAACAGGAATTGAGGTTTAGTACAGTGATAGAACATCTCTTCTCTCTGTTTCATTTCTTCCTAAATATTTTTTTAGCTTCTTTCATGCAGTGCTTAGCACAAGGGGGCTGTGATCACAGCTTGGTTTATAACACAAATCACCACTTAAGAGTTAAAATGAAAAGAAATAAAATGTATGGACTATTGACTCTTCTCCAAGAGGTAGCCAAAGGTTTGTAATAGCTAGTTCAGTTGATAGCCCAGGAAAGAGAAGTTCTCTGTTCTGGAAGCCAGTGTTGGTGATAATGATGTGACCTTGTCCTGCTAGGTCCTTCAATACTGGAATAAAAGCAACGAATTCTAGCTGTAATTCAGTTGTCTGTCCAGCTCTGTCCTTAGTCTTACTGTGGAGGTCTGTCACAAGGCCACATCCTGCTGGTGGTAGCAATACTGGGGAACAAGTAGGAAATAACCTTTGTGTAGCGTACTTGGAGACAAGCAGTTACATTATGAAGCTATTTTTATTATAGATATAACAGTTTGTAATAATCTGGACCAAATTTGAGTTTATAAACCCTTTCTGAAGAGTACATTAGTCCATCTCTCACCCTGGGTTCACAGAAGACATTGAAGTTCAACATCTAGGTTAAAGTGAAAATTGCATTCAATATTGGATTTTGTGCAGACTAATTTGTTGGCTGGGAAGCAGTAAAGCTAAAGATGAGGCTGAAAAGCTAGTGAAAGTGCTGTGGCAGCTCACTGTAAATTTCCAAGTCCTTGGCAGAGAGACTACATCCAATTGCTTGCTGTTGCTTCTCATACACATAGATCAATGGGAAATTCTTTGGGGAGTGGCATCATTGTTTTGTTCTGTATTGTATTCATGGTTGGTCTGTGGCCGAGCCTCCTGGGCTGAAAGATATTATTACAATACAGATGGATCCTCTCCACCTCTGCAAGTGAATTGAGAAGGCCAGGCCTGCCTCCTGTGCCTTGGGTGAGCTGTGGGAGCAACCCTCATGCTTTCCTCCCTGTTACCTTGCTTATGGAGGTGCTGGAACGCAAAGGAGATGAAATGCCAGTGAGTGCATCTGCCAGCCTGTCCTGCCTGGCTGAGTTTGTGTTGTTCTCTTAATTTCACCCAGTATTTCATTTAGGGAACAGTAAAGCAAAACTTACCGTCCTAGATTTCTTGCTCTCCTACTTGGCCTCCGCATCCTAGTTGGGGTCAGCATCCTCCAGATATCCACAGCCTACCATGCTCCCCTGCCTCCCTCTTCTGTTCCCCCAGCAGCTTGCTGTCCTTTAGCCACGTTACACATATTTTTTCAATCCCCGTTGTTCATGGTCTCTGAGCACAAGGCTTAGTGGAGTGCTGTGCTGCCAGCGCTGCGAGACACCCCAAAGGGATCCTGGCTGTGGCTCTGCCTGTTTTCACACCTCTCTGCAGATGGATGCCCTGGACCCAGCTCCCCTCGCCGGCGCCCCTGCGGGCACCCTGCCCACCCTTGGCCTCCGCTGTCAGAATGACTTTGGCAACTGCTACTGCTGGATTGCATCACAGCACCGTGGCTCCCAGGTGGCTGCAGCTTTCTAACTCGCCTATCAGCCTGTCTATCTGCTATTAGGTTCTTATCTTGCCTGTCTATCTGGGGTATCGACTCCTGGGCTGCTTATGCAGCTTTAATTGCAGTTTGGGGCACGGCAGCCCTGGGATGTGGGTGCTAGGTCAGCCAACATAAATCCCGTGGTTGTTCAGGCTTGGAGCACAGTTTTATGGCCTTGAAGGAAAGGGAGGTTCAGCAGGCTGAAGTAAGGCGAGCGCAGCACCCACTCGCGCGCCTCAGAAGCGGCTCAGGGAAGGGAGCAGCACAGCAAACTGGCACCATGAGGAGATGCCAGCTTCCCCTCTGTGATTTATATGGGGTTTACAGTGAGGTGGGGACAAACAGGGCCGGTAGGAAACAGGCTCGCAGAGTTAGTGGGATTAGTGAGGAGTAGACAGAGGCAGCACAGGACCAGGCAGGGGACCTGCACGTGGGACAGCTCAGCCACAGAGGCAGCTGGCACCGGAGCACTGATAAGGAGGAGAAACAGATGGCCACGCAAGCCCTTACACATGCCTTCCTGGTAGGCCTGCTGGAGGCTGGTCCACATCCCTTATTCCCCAAACAAAAATACATCTTTTCACTTCCCTTATTTGAAGAATTCATGTGGCTCATTAAAGTTTACTGCCATAAACATTTTCTTGCAGTCTTAGCCCAGATACATTCCTGCCACTTGTGAATGGCACAGGATCAGTCCCATTCGTGCCTCTACCATGCTGTTGTGACATGGTTACAGAGCCCTTTCCTTAGTTCTCCAAGTCTGTAATGCTAAAGACAATTGGGAAAAAGGACAAAAGAAGGAGAGATACAACTCATATAAGGTATTCCGAAAACAATTCCAGAATTGGCCTTGATACCTAGGGGAGTGTGTAGGAACTCACAGGTATGCAGAAGGTAACATGACAGCCTGCTGAGTGAAATTTGTTTAGGAGATGTTCCGTATCGCAGAGCTAAGAGTGGCGTGGTGAGATGTGGCAGTTGCTTATGGAAACCTTTTGGCTATATGGCAGAAAGCAGAATACAGGGCAGAAGGTAAGTGGAGGCTGGGTAGTGCCTAGACGTAGGAGGCAAAGCTCCAGTATTTGATGTCCTCCCTCTACTGTATTTCATTGCTTGCAGGCTTGTATTATGCAGCTCAGTCTATTCTCCATTACTACACAGCCACCATGGGGATGAGGTTTGGAAAAAGCACAGAATGTTTCTAGTAGTGCAGATGTTTTCAATGAATTCACCCTTCAGAACTGAAAGCGAAGGAGGCCTGGAAGGGGAAGAATGTTTGTCGTGAAAAATATTCGGCTCATCCATATGTAGACCCAACGTGAGCCTGGGAGACACTGAGTGCTCCCTGTGAAGTGACAAGTGCCCTCAGTCTTCACTGAAGTTCTGCTGAAGGGAGTGGGTACGTCTGCATAGCAGTGGCAGCAATGACTGCTTTTTGGCTGCGTAAATTAGCCTTTGTGGCTGCGCTTCGGCTCCCGCAGTATGCATGCTTCAGTATCTCTTTAGAGGCTTGTCTGATGAAAAGGGAAAACATTCAGCATCTTGCCAGATCAGGGCCTGGATTTTGAAATGTTTTTGTAGGTTAAAATGAGAATGCATATGCATGGGCTTGTTTTCAGGAGAAATGAGCACTTGTAACTTGCAGAGTTGGGTGTAAATTTTCCATGTTCTGTGTCCCCAGAAACCAGTCTTAGAACATTTTTTTCTCCTCATACTGTCCTTAGTGCCCTTGCCTTCACCTCCTCTGCTGTTAATATAGTATTTTAGCTCTGAAACTGTACTGTTATGATACCATTTCTTCGGAAAACATAAAATCTACTCTATCTGTCCTATTTAGGGGTTTACACTGCTGAGCAGCAGTGACTTCCATGTAAAATCAGTCAGCGATAATGAAATCTAGTGGAAAGGCTGTAAATGCCACTCAAAATAACGCCTGCTTTCTCCATGGTGGTTCTGTCAGCCAGTGACATAGAATTTACCCCGTTTCACTTGCTGTGAAATGTCTGAGTACAAATTTACTCTCTAATGTCTTTTAAAAAAAAGTCCCATGACCCAGTCCTTACAACTTTCACATTTTAAAGAACTGGTAGAGATGGAAAATTTGTATGTGTGAGGATCCTTGCCACTGTAGCATTTCAGATACTAACTTGATTTTATAGAGCATCGTCAATTTTAATTTTATGTGAACAGGCTTTCTAGTGTTACAATATTTCTGGAAATATTTAAAAAGGTGCCAATACATGTACAAAAAGGTGAATATTGTTACATGTCTATCTATCTGTATTTTTGATGCCTTCCCTCCCCACATCTGATGCCTTCCCCACATCTGTTTCCAAGAATGTCATACCTGGAAAGAATCATTTCAAATTAATTCAATTTGTTTCAAAGCAGCCTAAGCTGCATCCCTTGCAGGGGCCACTCAATCATATTACAGCTCCTGTGAAACTCCTAATGGGACACAAAACAAGTAAAAGTAGATTCAGGTGATCTCACATATTAAACATACTAATTAAATCTGGCAGCAAAATTACTTTGTGAATTTCCTTTAATCCTGTTTTTAAATTAGGCCATATGTATTTCGACTCTAGATTTCATGTGCTCTCTTTTCTATGAACTTCCTTTTAACTGCGTCCTGTAGCCAATTCACATCCAATTGTTTGAAAATCGGTCTCGGGCAATAACTCTGCATTATTAAATATGAAGTGTCTAATTCTGCTTTCAAATTGACCTGTTCCTTTGAAAAGCTTAGTGAATATCTCATATAGGAGTTCAAAGCTATATCAGTCTGTCTGTCCCTAATAAAAACCCAAGTGTGCTGGATCTCTGTGTTTTATAAGAAATATTCCCTAGAGGAAAACTAACTTTTGGGAAGTGGAGGTGCTTGTTTTAAACAAGTAGTATTTTTCATATTGCCACTTTTATAACATTACCTATGGGGGTATATGAGCTTATTTATATATTTTGCAGTGACATGCTGACTAATGAGAGTAACAAGGGGCATTGTGACTAACAAGGTTTTCCTTGAAGTCCTCTTCTGCACAGGCTTGTTATTTAACCCACCCTGTAGAAAGTTTGGCTTGCTGTTCAAGGAGGTCTCTCTTGTTATCCAAAATGTTGGTGGTCAGTATTTACTTAAATAAATAATTAGCCCTGATGGGTGCACTCCTGCGTTGTGCACATTTTAACTTCACAAAGTCTAAGCTCCAGGATATGGAGTCCTGAATGGACTTTTCTAGGGAATAGGAAGAAATTCTCTCTTACTTCTGGGACCTAGACTGTAGGTGACATTTTGATCTCTCATGCTTTATGTGGTATGCTATGCTTTTTATCTATTTCAGGTAGGGTATGGAGATGGGGGGGTGATGGTGAAAATATTCAGTCTTTGCAGGCTATTCTGGGCAGAACATCTCTTTCTATAATCTTGGAGGAGCGGGAGTTGGTGAGTTAGGTGGTCCTGCTCCTCTTCATTGTATGCTCCTGACTGCACCAGTGACATAAAATACGCAATAAATAATACAATCTATAGTAGTGCTGCTTTCACATAATAGCTGTGGCAGCAAAATTCTTTCCTGGAGCAGCCTTCCAAAGCGTCTGAGCCAGCCATTCAGTGGGTGTAACCTGTTACAGCTCTGTCAAGTTGCACAGGACTCCATCAGTTCATTGCAGCAGCAGATCTGGCCACTTCTGTTCCCCTAGAAATTAGTGGATGGGAAGTTTGCCTAGACACAGACACACAGCAGTGCACAGCCAGAGTACATACCAGCATGTACTCATCAGAGCTCCTATTTTGCTGGGATGACAGTCTGGTCTGTCTGAGTGTGTGTCAGCACAGTTCTCTTGATTTCCATGCGCGTAGTGACTCCTACAATGGGCAGTAATGTTGGAAAGCAAGAAAATGCTACCAGTGATAAAAATGTTTGTGGATATACAGGCATGCACACAGTGCAGAGAAAATAAGTGGCATTGAATAAACATCCTATCTGCAGAGGTGTGAGGTAGTCACATTACTCAGGGGTGTGCTGAAATGATTGATGCTAAAAATGTTATACCACTGCACTTCACACAGTGCACATTAAAGAAAAGCCAAGTCAGTTCATATTAAATTTTATTGAGAGTGGGTTTTGCAACTTTTTAAGAGGCCATGTGCCATGCTTCCTTTTTTAGGATCCAACTACCAAAATTAAAACCAGTAAATCTTTCTAAAAATAATCTGAGAAAAACTTTCCCCTATGTGAAAATGAAACATGTTAATGTCCTCATGTGCCTTGATTTTCCGTAAAAATATCACCTTGTTGGAAAGCGCAGTCTATTCCCTTTGCATGACACCAAACTCCATGCATCACCTCCTCACCTTGTTCCTGATGGTGTGAGACTGGATTGTGACCAGTCCTGGGGTTCAAGCCAGTAACATCCACAGGGATGGGAGAACACTTTCCACTAGTGGAGGCAGAAGACCCTGACTGCAACAGGCTGCCTGAAGAATTGAGCGGAGTTCGGACCACTTGATCTGTGGAAGATGGAGTTGTGGAAAGGTGAAGGATGTAAAAGTCAATGAGATACAAATTTATTGTATGGATTTTAATGAGGAATGCATGCTTTTTGGGCATAGCTGTATGCATACTCACTGCATTCAGTGAGCAAAGGCATATGTGAAAGGTGTTTGCATAACATGAATGGGAAGTAGGTAGGGTAGTTCTTTCTCACAGTCATGCTCTTTCTGTTTGTATATATATGTATGTATAATTTACATTTATTGCAAAATATTATGTACTCAGCCTGTGGCATATGTTAGGTTTGCTATTTCACTATTGTATGTTGAATTCTTGGGGAGAGATGGAGAGGCAGTAAACATAAGCAGGGTCCTGGGAGATGATAATTTCCAGTTAAAGGGACACATAGTTTGCATAAGAAATAAGGAAAGAGATTATCTTAGTAATTCTAGAGGGTTTCTCTCTGTGTACTTAGAGGCAGAAACAGAAGTGCTGTTCAGATATGTATTCTAAGACCATACCTTTGTGTCGTCCCCTACATCTAGAAAGTGCCTTGCCCAATTTGTGCAACTTGAGTTTGAACAGAAGAATGGTAACCATAGACACCATCCTGAGACCGCCGGGATCCACCTGTGACCACCTATGGCCACCATCCCGTGCCCACAGACACAGCAGCTGTGTCTGTTTGGTAGGGTCGGGACGTGAAAAGTGAATGGGTGGAAAGGACAACCCTGTGTGAACTTAGATAGCTTTCCCATCTCTTAAAATCTCTCAGCCTAGATTTTGGGAGCTGTCTCCTGATCAAATTGTAGGCTGTGTACTGCAAGTGCAGGCAGGAAGCTTAATGCTTTCTGGAAAAGGGAGTGAGTGAAGGTTGCAGCAAACACCAGAGCACCCTTTTTTCCCCTCAGCCCACTCTGCCCAAATGAGCATTTTCTCTGCGACTACTGGCAGTAATAAATAATCTTCATCTGAAACATCTCTTATTACAGCCTTTATTGTATTGGCAGTAAGCAGGTAACAAGCCAGTGCTACTAATAGTTAAAAAACCCAGTCAAGCCCAATACAGAAAATAAATTATTTAAATGCGTTCTGAAATGCTTTCTTGCAGGCCTACAAGCAATTTACATGAGATGTTGAAAACAAAGTGCAAGGTGTAGACACTATGTGTTTGCTTTTTAACACTGGGGTAATGTCAAGGAAAATCTTTGCTTTTGAAACATGCTTTAAACAGAGACATAGAGACTTTATAGTCACGCAAGTTCCAGCAGAGCAAACAGGGCTGGACCCATTTGCACCTCTTGCTGGTGTGATCTCAAGCAAACCTTGATTTCTCTGCCTGACCTGAGTGGGACATTTGCCATGAACAGCTCTAGGAGCTAAAGACAAGCCCCCACAGGGACCAGGGCTTCTCGGGGATTGCTTTTAGTTCATCTAAGCTGCTTCTGCCCACTTCAAAAATTGTGGCCAATTAGCTGTAAAAACAGATGTGCCTGTGATACTTCTCTTCCTCTAAAGGTTACAGCCCAGATTGCTCTTGGCGCTTGCATAGCAAAAAGGCAGGAGGTGGAGAAGAAGGGAAGGAGCAAGAAACCTTTGCTGGTGTATTTGCACATCCACTGAGACACGAATACGGGGCCTGAGAAGAATCAGGCTGTTTGTTGCCAGTGACAGCCCTTAGAGGAGGGAGGAATGGGGAAGGGCGGGGTGAATGGGGGGGTGTTCGTTTGTCCCCAGCATCTTTGTACCCATCATCCTGAGGAAGTCAGGCACACAGACGGCAGTGCAGTTCCTCGAGTTTCACTTCATCCCGCTCCCTTTTTGGGAGTTTTGGCGGTTAACCTGAGCCTGGAGAACTAAGTCACTCCAGTTCTCTTCAACTAGAAGACATGAGCTGGCAGGGTCCCGGGATGTGCGCTGGGGAGGGGTCTCTGTGCTGGCTGCAGAGGGAGCTGGAGGAAATGTGCAGCTCCGAGGTGAGGTTAGTCACCGCCGGGTCGATCCCGGGTGGGTTGGAGCAAGGAAGAGGGCAGCTTTGCGGTGCCCCCCTGCACTGCTGTGCCTCCCCACGGCCACACAGACCCTTTCCTTGGGCTCCCGTAAGGCTTGCGCTCGGGGAATCTTTCCAAGGCTCCCTGGGATGCTCCGTGCCGACCCCCGGGCGGTTCAGCTGGCTCCTCGGGAGAGCCGCCTTGGAGCCGTCTGCCGATTCCTCCCCTGTCACCACCTCGTGTACTCTGTGTGTGGCTTGGGAGCAGCCAGCAGGATGGAACTATAGACTCAGATTATTTAGGGCCGTCCGTGCTGCTGACCAACACGTACAGCAGATTGACTCACAAAGGTGAAGGGTTTCTTTTTTTTTTTAATGTAGTTTTTCAGGCTTATGCAGTAGATAGGGAGTGCTGCTTAATTAGAAAAGCGGCTTTTAGAGAAAGTTTCCTTATTTTATTTTATTGTGGAGGGGGGACAAAAAGATTGTTCTGTTGCATGAAATATGACGGGAAGACCGAATGCCCCTGCCGTGGCTGGTGGGACAGGGCAGTGGTGTGAGCCGATGTGAGCGAGGAGACAGCCTTGGGCACTTCTATACTGCGAGGGCTGATGAAGCTTTGGATCCCCTCCTGACTGCAGATCTTCACAGCAGCATTCCTTGTGTGACAAGCCTTTTTCACATTTCCCCATTCAGCTGATTGTGGGTGCTGCGCTATTTTAAACCCACATGGAAGTATGTTTTTAGGACCATCTGCTACCGGCCCTAACCCAGATGATACAGTTAGAGCCTGCCCACAGCATCCTCCCCTCCTTCAGACAGTTCCAGGAACAAGCGGTGAGTCAGTCCCGCAGCTGAACTCATATTTAGCTAACCCTGATATCCTGCCTATCGGAGAGAAATGCACAACAGCCTTCCCAGGTGCAAAGCCCCGTTGTTCCCATTACTTAGAGGACCCTTGGAATTTAAAAAAAAAAAACACCAAACCCAGATCAGTTAGTGCATCGACACTTCTTGTTCTGCAGAGTGAGGAGGAAGAAGTCATCCACGCAGCAGCTCTCCCCTCTTGCCTTTGCTTCCAGTCTGAAGGGCAGTTTCTGCCTCCGGCTCACATCCCTCCCTGCCTTTGTCTCTCACTGCGGCGATGCTGCCGAGGCTGAAGCATCTCCGCTCGTGCTGAAGCATCTCCGCACAGCTGGACCGTACTTCATTCTTCCTCCGGGCGCTGGGGGTGAGCGCTGGCGTCTCCTGGAGCCGGCTGAAGGCCAGGGGTGCCCGTCAAGTGCCCTGCCTTCTCCCATTGAGCAAATGTTTTTAAACACGCGTCTGTGGGTTCCGACACCCCCGCCCCGCTTAGGTCGCAGCCAGTGGATCATCTGAAATAGCCTCCCGGAGAGCTGCATGACTAAGACACGCCTTTATAAGCCATTACTTGGTGTATTTTAAACTCCTGCTCTTTGATCCCTGTATGATCCAGCCAGCCACTTTCTGTCTGTTTCGCAAAACCAGCAAAACGTGCCCTGCTCTGTCATCACATCGCTCCTGTATCCCCTCAGCGCACTGCACCCGTTTGCCACCGAGCGGGTTAATGGCCCATAATTACCTTCATCCTATAATGAGGAAAGGTCACTGTCTCCACGGCAGATACACTAACACCCAGCCTGGGCACAGCCTTCCGATGTGAAGTGATACCTGAGGCCCTGTCCTGCTCCCGCTGAAGTGGAGGTAAATCCCCCACCGCCTCTGTGCAGCTGCCAACTTCCCCAATCTGTGGCACAGAGAAAAAACTCTCTCTGACACTGCCGGCAGCATTACGTGTAAAATGAGTTTGAAACATGAATGCTGTTTTATTTAGGCTGTGCAGTGTATGTGTGCTCCCGTGTGTGCTCAGATCAGGCCCAGCTCTGAGGAGCTTTCGCTGGTATCCTGTTTTGATCAATGCTGATTTAAATAAGAACAGTGAACCTAATTATTTAGTGCCGCTCGCATGACACTGAATTTGCTATGATACCCTTGAGACAGTCAGGCTTTATCCTGCTCAACAGAAACATCCGCAGCTGTACCACACTCTGCTTCGGGCTCCTTGGAGTTACTTCATCGGTGCCTGACAGCTGTGTCCCCTGACCATTATCTTGTGGCCACATACTTCAATAGCGGACTGTATGTACTGTATGCACTAGACTACAGTGTGACCTGACAGCTTGGCTTCCTCTCCCAGAGTATATCTTCTGCTACTCTTTAGCATCCTACAGTTTATCTGTGGTCAGCTTTCTTACCCATTTCCTGCCAGCTGCTACTGGTCTTTTAGTCAGCTCCGCCAGGCACACGGGCGATGGTGAGCTTGCTGAGCCTTGTGCTACATTATTTCTTGGATATAGGTTCTGCAAAGGCTGCTCTGCAGTTTTGTAGATAGGGTTTCTTTGTATGTAATATTGTGGCAATTAAAGAATGTCACTCTGAAGAAGTACACCTCCTATTTATCATATGGTATCAATTTTATTTCCATTCTGGCATTGTTGCAGTGTTACAGCTGAGGCTTGGAGAGCACAAAATTGTTTCTAGCAAAAATTACAGCTGATTTCATCAGCCCACAGAGTCCAGAATTGGGTATTCTTTTTTCCTTCTTTGCCAAGTTGTTCCACAGAGATGTTAAAGCAGCTGAGGGCACAAGTCCCTGCTCTGGATCCAGAATTTGGTATTTTATAGGAACATAATTCCTCTGCCTAAGCCTTTTGGCAAATGGCTTGTTCTTCAAACTGGGACTGAGCTAATGGCACTGCAGTTCATGTGCTGAGCTCAGTTTGGAGGTGTCCCCTATGCCACAGTAGGGTGCAGCAGCTGCAAAGGGTCAGTATTAATAATGTGTCCCTTGCTCCTCTTGTTCCTGTCAGGGCAGGTTTAGGTTTCCTGTTGGGGCTGTGTTATGAAGCACCTGCTCTGGGGGAGCCAAATCAAGGCTATTAAGTGAGGGTTTAGTCTCTGCCCTGACTTCCCTTGTGTGGGAGCTCCCTTTCTGGGAGCACCTCAGTGAGCCCCAAATGAGATGAATGTTCAGGGGGGCAGAAATCACCTCCCCAGAGTCCGGGACTCTAGCCTATCAAAAAAGAATGGCTTTGAAACAGCAAAATCAAGGGCTCAAAGCCTTGCCCAATTATTTTTTTTTTCTTCTTTAAAGAAAAAAGTAATCACTGTAAACTTTTATGAGGTTTATGAGTCACCATGGAATAGATGTAATAGATCCTATACTGGGGTATGGGGCCCTGTGGGAGTTCCTGAGATTTCTTGTATGCTCTTTGCTAAGCCCTGATGCATATGATCAGTAGCAGTGTCCTTTATGATTAAGCACAGGGAGGGCATGGATAAGGCCATGACAATGTCCTGTTCAACCCTGCAGCCTAACGGCACGCCCGGAAACTGGAGTGCTTAGGCCAAAGGGTGAGGCATATCACATGGAAAATCAAGGGGAAAAAATCGGCTCACACAGTGGAGTTCACTGCTGAGCTTCTGAGTGACTGACTGTTCATGACACAGTCTCTCAAATGAGAAGTAAGGCAGAGATGTCTTCTTGCCATCCAAATGGTAGGAGGGATTGTGTCTTTCCTTTCCCATCCAACATTAGTTCTGAGACCTAAGGATGATAGCTGTGGGTGAGGATTGTGTTCTTGCTCTGAAACACCTTTTGGAGGAGCTTGTCAATCTCAGGAGACATTGAGGATGTCTGGGGATGTTTGTCTCACTGTCCTGGAACCAGCATATGTGAATACTCTGGGTTCAATGTTCAGCATTGTTGCCTGTTTCTCTCCTGGTCGGTTTACAGAAGCACAAAAAATTCAGAGTTGGAAAGGATCTACAAGGATCATCAAGTCCAACTCTTTAGTGAGTGACCATACAGAGGACTGAACCCATGACCTTAGCATTATCAGCAAAAAGTTTTAACCAGCTGAGCACCACGGAATGCCAAGATGGAAATTACCCATTAGGTCCTTCTGTACCTGCCGTGGGCTGCCTCCCGTTTGTTGAGTAAGATGCAGATTTTAAGGCGTTGGTGCATGTGGCTTATTAAAACTCAGGTTCCAGTGAATCCACTTGACCTAGTGATGCAGATCTCTCAGTATAACTAATTTTCTTTCCATCATTTGCTACTCCAGAAATGTTGAAATGAGTTCTATCTCTCAGTAGCAACATTTTTTTACTTTCTTCAAATAATTGGTAAGGATAGTGAACAGTACTGGGCTAAGAGGTTTCTGTGGGATCCCATTAGACATCTTGTGAAGATGGGGATGATTCAGTTAGGATTGCCTTTTTGAGCACTTTTGGCTCACCAGCTCCTAATTGATTTAATACGAGGTACATTAATTCTGTATAGTACTAATTATTTTAATCAGGATGCCATGTGGGACTGCATTAAATGCTTCCCAGATGTTGAAACCCATGGCATAGACACAGCTACCTTTATTGGCTAAACTTTTAATTTCTCTAAAAAGAAACACCAAGCTCATTTGACAAGACTTTTCCACAAAGCCGATGGCTTTAATAGCCGATGGTTATTAATTATGCAGCTTTTTTCAGCTCTGAGTCCATCTGAGCAGGATGGTGCAATGCAATGAGATGTAGAGGCAGAGGGGACTTTGAGCTGTGTCATCTCCAGGTCTGCACCACTGGGTAGTACTAGTCATGAAAGGATGGGGGTGAAATAAAGACTGTTATCTCGTTAACACTTCCCATTAATCCACTTGATTCCTAGATCTGTGTTAGGCTAACCATCCTGTGGTTGCCCAGACTGTTCGTTTTACCCTCTGAAAATAGTGATATCAAACAAAATTTTTTCCAGTCTTCCAGAAGTTCTCCAGTGGTCTAAGATGTGTGCAAAATCAACACAAACATTTTGGAAAATGCTCTGGCACGTTTCCTTAGCATGCTGAGGTGCAACTTACCAAGTGCTGCTGATTGAAAAATGTTCAGTTGTGATAGTGGCTGTTTAACTTTCCCCTAAGTAACTGATGGAATAGAAAGTGTTTCCTTATCAGTGTGAGATAAGAATACATCATCCCACTACTTTCCAAATACAAACCTGAAATATTTATTGAATATTTCTGCTTTTATGAGTTGTGACTGACAATTCTGAGATTTCTATCTAGCTGTGGAGCTATCCCATTGTTAGGATTTTGTTTGTTCCTGATACATTTAAACAGTTCCTCTTTATTGTTCTTACTGGCTGCAGATTTGTGTGTTGGTGCCTTTAATTTCCTATGGTAATTTCCTCACTGCTGATATATGTACACCCACACTGTCAAATCCAGATGCAAGTCCAAAGTCCAAACTACTGAAGTTTTAATGAATTCAGGCCTCTGATTTTGCCTTGACCCAATATAAACAAACAGCTATAAAGCCTAGGTTAAGGTTTAATTTCTGAATTTCATATCCCTTCTGATTCCAGAAGAGCTGGCACATTTCAAAGGCACCTCTTATTCAGTGGCTGTAAGTCTTTCAGAATCAAGATCGGGAAAAAAAAAATCTGGTGGTTTTTTTTTTTTTTTCATTCCTATGAACCAGGAAAGAACTGTTTTGTACTACGACAAAAATACCTGGGGATTTTTTCAGTGGTGAATATGGACTTGGCTACAGGCTTAACTGGTGGATGGGGCTGGTCGTCCTCTGCTCTCCGTGGAGGGCTCAAACCTGCATAACTGGAGATTGCAGAGATTAGGGCATTTCTGCAGGAAGGCAGCAGCTTTGGTCCAGGTGATGCAGCGTGTCTCAGTAGGGATGGATGGGAAATAATGGAACAGTCGGGAGAAATGGATTCATGGCAACAGGGCTGAGGCCATCCATATTCCCACCCTGTCCTGCTGAGCAGTCACTCGCAGCGGTGCTCTGCCCAAGCAGTGTGGATTGGAGGGTAAGCCTAAGTGCTGCCCTGCTTTGAATTTGGAGGTGGGTCGCAGTGGCTTCTGGAGACACTGGAAGGGATCAGGGGGACTTTCTCATTGCTTCCCTCCCAGCAGCTGGAAGGTGTGAGACATTTTTCACCCTTCTTGTTGCTGTCTGAGCCACTGCATTACACTCTGCTGCAGTTGTGTCCCAGGGGCTTAGAAAAGCCCTTCTGGGTAACAGTAGATGAATTGTTGTTTTTGATTGCAACTGGGTGACCATTTATTGACTCTTCAGCTGGGTAAAGTTATTTAGAAAGTTATGCAGCTGGAAGAATGCTGCAAGCCTGGCTTACAACTCTCCTCTCTTTCCTAGTAATAGACTTTGATTTGCTGTAGTTCATTTCCCTCTGAAGTCTGCTTTTTGTAGATAACATAAAGCACTTGGCATAGTGGTTGATAACTGAATGTATGAAGCATGACATTTTCCTAGATACAGTATGCCACATGAACACTTGTCTTTTGTATCAGAACCCATAAACAAGAGTTGACTGAGAGCAAATAGCTTGTTCAGGTCCTGTAGAGATGCAGGGAGTGAGTCAATGCTGAGAGGAGCGTGGTGTGGTCACAGCTGCTTGAGGAGCGCTTGTGGCAAGAGCAGGCAAACCCCAAGGGCAAATAATCCCTGTGAGCCAGCTGGTAGCAGGTGAAGCAACTCATGATGTGGATAAAAAATAAAAAGTATTTTGGAAACTTAATTTCCTCCTTACTTGTTTTTCTGTCCAGTGATTAAAATACTGACATGTTTTTCTGTCTCCAGAGCACAGCAATCCGCATCTCCTCCCACCTCCCCTAGACCAGTGAAACCTCAGAAATTGGCATTAAGGACTGAGACACTCCTGCTGGGTTTGGTCCTTTGGCAACCGTGTGGAGGTAGATGACGGTGCCCATGCCAAGCCCTCAAGGAAGGCAGTTAACCTCTTGGTTTCTCCCTCACCACCCACAAAGAGAAGCTAAAAATAGTAGCCAGTCTTACAGAGTTCCAGGAAACTTAATTTCTTGGTAAGAATAAAGCACTGGGCTCAGTGGCTGGAAAGCACTCTGTGTTGTAAGATGGAGCGTTATGTACACCAGCCAATATGCAGAACTGGGTAGTATATTTTAAAAGTAATGAAGCTTCACACATTCAGCTTTGCTATTAAAGCATTGCTGAGAGCTGGGTTCACACTGCTGTGCTTCAGAGAGTTAGCAAGGGTGTGTATGAAATGAGAGAAAATGACTGCCCTTCTCCTTCACAGTCCTGAGGGTTTTATACCAGCAGACTGGCTCCAGCCAGCACAGGACTTACACAGAAAGGTAAAGGAGAGAGAAAGTGGTTGTGTCATGAAGGGCAGCTAGAAGGGTATGGGAAATACACACTTCTGGGGAATTAAATTGAAGATAGTTGGGGTTGAATTTTCAAGCCTCCTTTCCTAAACTGTGAATGCAAGCTGCAGGCAGGCAAGTACAGGCCAGAGACAGCTCAAAGAAATGCTGACTTGCTCATGAAAATGCAGATTTTACAGTTGTGTGTGTAAGAACATTCGCATAGCAAGTAGGAAACTGTGAACTTCTTCCCTCGGTGCAGGCTGAGCTTAGCCATCTTCAGTTCAGACTCAGTTGTAAGGGAAAGTAAGACATGGATTCTGTATGAGAATCAGGCACCTGTTTGCATCAAGTTTTTGGATTCTGTTTCAGCCATACATTTATGAGCTATCCACAGGCACGGGAACTGAAAGTGAAGAAAATATTTGTGGGATTCCACAGAGACGGAAGCTGCCCCTGGTTTGCACGTGTGAATTGCCAGTGCACTTCAGTGGCTTAGAATGAAAGTCTAGTGCTTGCTCATAATGAAAATTGAACCTAAAACTGCCCAAATCTAAATTCCCAGTGCCCAGCAAACTGGAGCGTGAGGGCTTAAGGCAGAAGAGAGTGGCTACACCAGGTAAAGATGCTATATATTTATTTTAGTGCTTAGACTTGATTAGACTTGGGTGAAAATGATTAGCTGAAAGGATTCTGAGTAAACCAATTTAAAATGTAATTATGAAGGGCTCAAGATAGTGTGTGTGTGTAATTATGTTTTTTTGTCCGTGTGCACTGTACTCAGTGATTTTGTTCTGCAGCTTGTGGAAGAGGGAAGAAGGGATATGCAGGAAATAGCTGCACAGGGAGCAGCCTCTGCTGATGGACAGCTTGTGCTGGGTTTATCCTGTGATCTGGAGGTGTGCTCTTAGCTGTGCTGAGCTGTGCTGAACACTGAGCTGGGTATCAAACCCAGTGCAGCCATAGCAATGTGTAGTTGTGTTTCAGCTGCTCGGAACTGGGAACAAAGCTGGGCAGGTGGTTGCTGTGATCTTCCTGCTCACTTGGGATTTTCCCAGGCTGTGCCACAGTGGGCTTGTGCAAAACCAGTTCAGGGTCACCCATGTGAGCTGTGGCATAGCTTGGGATGAGACCATTGACATTGTGGCTAGTGGCACTTCAAAGTTGTGCATGCCACCCTTGTGACCAGCAGCAGGGAGTAAGCCCCATCTGGTCAGGAAGTTGCAGGCCAGCTCACATCCATGATGTTGGGAATGAAGTCAGTCTGGGATGGGTCTGTTGCATCTGCACAGATTGCTCTGGAGTGAGCTGGGTCTGTGCAGAGTGGGTGTACGAGAGGGGGGACAAAAGGCCAGGAAATGTTCCCAGAATCCTTCTTACATTAAACAGGGAATGCAGTGAGGAAGAGAGGGGAGATCAGAAATTATTGGAGGAAGGTAGGCTACAACAAGGAAGTTA
Organism: Pitta sordida; assembly: GCA_013390025.1. Taxonomy (NCBI): domain Eukaryota; kingdom Metazoa; phylum Chordata; class Aves; order Passeriformes; family Pittidae; genus Pitta; species Pitta sordida. Next base: position 156,839 of record WEKX01025677.1, on the reverse strand, counting down.
TTAGGGGGGTGAAGTCAGGAGTGCTAAAGGGCACTTCATCATCAGTGGTGAAAGATGACTTTTTGTGGGACATGATACCCAATGAGTGTGTGTCTGAGTTAGGTAGTAAGCTGTGCACAGAGGCACGTTTAGGACAGAAAATGAAAGGATATGCTCCAGCTGACTCACACACTCATCCACAGTGTGAGAGTGATCCCTTTTGTAGGAGACACTGCCATGGCTGGGCAGCAGCTGCACTCACTTCACATGACTTCTCCCCTTCATCTGACATGGGAACCAAGGGTAGGAGGAGCCCCTTGGGAGAACATGCTCAATCTCTGCTATGGTTTAATCACAGAATCACAGAATATTCTGAGTTGGAAGGGACCCACAAGGATCATCGAGTCCAACTCTTAACACTGCCTCCCTAGCGGGAATCGAACCCGGGTCTCCCACATGCCATGTGGGGACACTTACCACTGTACTAAAGTGGATTCCTGTAATTCCTGATCAAGCACAATCTCAAAAAATAAAAAAGCAGCGTTATCCCCATATTGTATCGTCATTTCCTTATGCTGTCTGTATGTCTGCTTTCTGTTACTGCCTTGATTGAACTGTTAGCCGCTTTCATAATTTTGCTGTAGTGGGGCAGTATCACAAAGTCTATCACATTGGCACCTCAGACACATCCACTGATGTTTTTTGGATAGGGGCTGCAAGATAGAGATACTCTATTGAGACAGACACATTTTCACAGTAGGAAACCTACGTTTCTGTTTTGTCCTTTGCTCAGTAGGTGCTGGTGTGTGTCTGAGATTTCTGGAGATTTTTCAGCACAAACAGCTAATCCTTTTTCTACTTAATCATTCATTCAGCACCAATGTGCTGCTTGAGTAATGGCCTAAAGACCAGAACTTCTAGCCAAATCTTGTGTTTTGCTAAAACCACAAATCAAGCTTGAAAAATAGGTGCAATAAGAAATAAAGCCTCTCAATAAAGAGAAAGGAATATTTCAACTGCTGTCATCTTAACTCTTAATACCTTCTTGCAGGAAAGAACTATTTTTGGAAGATGGCGAAGGAAATGAAAAGGGGTAGCAGTGCCTACAGCTGATAACACTGACCTGTTTTCCTGGCATTCCTCCAAATACAAGGCCAGCTTTGCTCGAAATATAGGTGATTCATCAGCTGAATTGCAAGCAGATAGTGTGGTGCAGAAGCACAGTCATAGACACGTTATTTCAATAACCTGAGTTTTAGCTGTTCCACTTTAAAAATTAATGAAGCAAATAATGTTGTGACACAGATGTAGGCAGTGAAAATGTGTCAGAGAAAGGCAATTAACCTCTGTATTAATAAAGTCTGTCAAATTAGTAAAATATTTTTTATATAGTATAATAGCTAATAAGAAATATATAGGCCATGAGTGTTCAGTGCCACAAGCCTTGAGGATTCATTTATACTTTGAAATCTACATGTAAGCAGGAGGTTTTTGTATCTTTTTTTGCACATGTGTAAATGACTAAAAAGTCAGAGGTTGACTTTTGCTGGAGCAGATTGTGGATTTCTCAGGGCCTGTTGGCATCATATCCCTTCTACTGCAGCTAAGGTTGGGCTTTTATTTCTACATACAGGCATCCCTTAATCACTTACCAGTTATATTATCAACTCTCTGCTGGAAATTCATGGGGCATTCTGATCTGAAACATGATTGATTGTAAACCAACCCAAAATGGATTCTGTAATCCAGGTACGTGACTGGAGAAATGGGGTTATCTGAGATGGATGCCTGGAGCAGGAAAAGGTTCTCTCCATTCTTTGTCCTCTCTCATTCATGGTTTCTCCCACTGACACATACCCTGAAGATGATCTTGAATGTGAACCAAAGATAGGTCAGTTATATCCAGGCTTGAAATTCTTTACTAGGTTATGTAAAAGTTATTGTGGACAAAACTGACTGCTTGCATGGGAGAAACACCAATATTTCTTAAACCTCATGAATGTCCTAATTCATTAATGTTGGAGGCGTTGTGGTGCTATAGTCATCATTTAGCTGCTCTGTCTTGTATTTTGATCAGCATAATCTATTGGTGAACATCACATCTGCAGTTCTGTCACATTGTAATGTCTCCAAATTTGCTGGACACTCAAACGCTGACAGTAGAAATACACTGAGGAAGAGCCTGAGCTTGTGTATGTCTGTTAGGATACACAGTAGTAAAATATTTATCTTGTTTGCAAACACTCACACCAATGCATTAAGGCGCTACCAGGTTAAACCTTTTTATTACTCCAATACACATTCCATCTTTTCTCTTAAAGCGAAACCTTTATGGAGTTGTCTCACATTCAGAGTCTTACGTAGCCATACGTTGTGCTGATGTATGTGTGGTAAAATCAAAATTTTATCAAAGGCTTTCATATCTTAACTGTGTCCTACCTCTATACCTATAGAAGTGTTACTGTTAAAGATGTTAAATAATATTTAAATATTAATAATTAACAACACCTCATATAAGTTATCTTTATCAAAGGGCATGTGCTACTGATTATAGCTTCTGTCCTTGTGCTCCCACACATACGCTCTTACCTTGCACAAAGGACGTTGTGTGTGTCTTCTGTGCTTCCTACCATAGCCAAGACATCTTGGATGGAAGTTACTGTACTGAAGAGCAGTTCAGGCTTGGGCCTGAATGACTGCCTTTCCTGTGGACACACAGCTTGTAACCATCTCCCTTTACATACATAAATCCTTCTTGTGGATACCAGTTGAGCCAATTCATATGACTTTTAGCAACCAAGTGATTGATCTATCCACCCCCATGACCTCCCATCAGGTCATGCATAGCACAGCAATCCCTCACTACTTCATGGTTCACCATTAGTGGCTTCAATGCATTATGTGGTTTTTTTCTGCATCTTTACTGCATTTACTGTATTTACTGTTACTTCATGGATTTCGCTTGTTCACAGGTTCACTGGTTATTCTGAGTTGGAAGGGACACACAGGATCATCTAGTCCAACTCCCAAGCGATTGCAGCAACTTTCTGGAACCAACTCCCCATGATATTTGAGGGATTACTGTGGGAATGCTGATAGCACCATGTCCCAGTGACAGTTCCTGGTGAGGGCAGCTTTTGTCCAAAACATCATGCAGCTGTCTCTTGTTAAATTTCATTCATAGGTCATAGAATGGCTTGGGTTGGAAGGGACCTTAAAGATCATCTAGTTCCAACCCCCTGCCATCAGCAGGGACACCTTTCACTAGACCACATTTCTTAGACCCTGGTCCAACCTGGCCTTGACCACTTCCAGGGAGGGGGCATCCACAATCTCTCAGGGCAACCTGTTCCAATGCCTCAATACCCTTACAATAAAGACTTTTTTTTTCCATATTGAATCTAAACCTCTGTCTTTGAAGTTGAAGCAATTTCTCTTTGTCCTCTCACTATATGCCCTTGTAAGAAGTCCCTCTCCTTCATTCTTGTAGGTTCCCTTAAGATACTGAAAGGCCACAATTAGATCACGCCAAAACCTTCTCTTTTCCAAACTGACCAATCCCAGTTCTCTCAGCCTTTCCTCATAGGAGAGGTGCTACATCTCTCTAATCGTCTTTGTGGCCCTACTCTGGATTCATTCTAAAAAGTCAATATCCTTCCTGTGCTGGAGACCCCAAAGCTGGATGCAGCACTCCAGGTGGGATCTCACCAGGGCAGAATAGCAGAATCACCTCCCTTGACCTCCTGCCCATGCTAGGGCGGGGCAGCCCTGGATACAATTTGCTTTCTGGGCTGCAAGCCCATACTGTCATCTCATGTCAAACCTCTCAGCAGGGCTGCTCTCGATCTGCTCAGCCTCCAGCCTGGATTGATACCAGGGGTTGCCCTTACCCAGGACAGCAGCTTGGCATTTGATCTTGTTAAATTTCACGTGATTCCCCTGGGTCCACTTCTTGAGCTTGTCCAGGTCACTCTGGATGGCCTCGTGTCCTTCAGGTGTGTCAACTGCACCGCTCAACTTTGTGTCATCTGCAGACTTGGTGAGGGTGCCTTAGCACAACTTCTAGGAAGATCTGTTCCAACATCTTCCCAGGCACAGAGGTGAGGCTGACAGGTTGGCGTTTCTCAAGGTCTCAGGTATTCAAAGGCTTAAACTACAAAATGTGAAATCTAAGTGAATTTCATAAAAAGAAATGGGACAAACCATGTTATTTAATTACGAGTGAGTTGTTGCTTTTGAATTTGTTCTAATTAAACATCAGGCCAGATTAACTACTCAAAGGGTTGTGCTTTTTTACCAGGTCTTAAAGTAATGAATAGTTTGATAAGTTTTGAATTCTTTTAAATGGATATTTCTTTCTCAGAAAAACAGTTTTTTGTGCTTTTTTAATTACACTGTGAAAATTGTATTAAAAGCTTTTTCCCCCCCTTCTTATCTATATTTTANCAATGCATTAAGGCGCTACCAGGTTAAACCTTTTTATTACTCCAATACACATTCCATCTTTTCTCTTAAAGCGAAACCTTTATGGAGTTGTCTCACATTCAGAGTCTTACGTAGCCATACGTTGTGCTGATGTATGTGTGGTAAAATCAAAATTTTATCAAAGGCTTTCATATCTTAACTGTGTCCTACCTCTATACCTATAGAAATGTTACTGTTGAAGATGTTAAATAATATTTAAATATTAATAATTAACAACACCTCATATAAGTTATCTTTATCAAAGGGCATGTGCTACTGATTATAGCTTCTGTCCTTGTGCTCCCACACATACGCTCTTACCTTGCACAAAGGACGTTGTGTGTGTCTTCTGTGCTTCCTACCATAGCCAAGACATCTTGGATGGAAGTTACTGTACTGAAGAGCAGTTCAGGCTTGGGCCTGAATGACTGCCTTTCCTGTGGACACACAGCTTGTAACCATCTCCCTTTACATACATAAATCCTTCTTGTGGATACCAGTTGAGCCAATTCATATGACTTTTAGCAACCAAGTGATTGATCTATCCACCCCCATGACCTCCCATCAGGTCATGCATAGCACAGCAATCCCTCACTACTTCATGGTTCACCATTAGTGGCTTCAATGCATTATGTGGTTTTTTTCTGCATCTTTACTGCATTTACTGTATTTACTGTTACTTCATGGATTTCGCTTGTTCACAGGTTCACTGGTTATTCTGAGTTGGAAGGGACACACAGGATCATCTAGTCCAACTCCCAAGCGATTGCAGCAACTTTCTGGAACCAACTCCCCATGATATTTGAGGGATTACTGTGGGAATGCTGATAGCACCATGTCCCAGTGACAGTTCCTGGTGAGGGCAGCTTTTGTCCAAAACATCATGCAGCTGTCTCTTGTTAAATTTCATTCATAGGTCATAGAATGGCTTGGGTTGGAAGGGACCTTAAAGATCATCTAGTTCCAACCCCCTGCCATCAGCAGGGACACCTTTCACTAGACCACATTTCTTAGACCCTGATCCAACCTGGCCTTGACCACTTCCAGGGAGGGGGCATCCACAATCTCTCAGGGCAACCTGTTCCAATGCCTCAATACCCTTACAATAAAGACTTTTTTTTTCCATATTGAATCTAAACCTCTGTCTTTGAAGTTGAAGCAATTTCTCTTTGTCCTCTCACTATATGCCCTTGTAAGAAGTCCCTCTCCTTCATTCTTGTAGGTTCCCTTAAGATACTGAAAGGCCACAATTAGATCACGCCAAAACCTTCTCTTTTCCAAACTGACCAATCCCAGTTCTCTCAGCCTTTCCTCATAGGAGAGGTGCTACATCTCTCTAATCGTCTTTGTGGCCCTACTCTGGATTCATTCTAAAAAGTCAATATCCTTCCTGTGCTGGAGACCCCAAAGCTGGATGCAGCACTCCAGGTGGGATCTCACCAGGGCAGAATAGCAGAATCACCTCCCTTGACCTCCTGCCCATGCTAGGGCGGGGCAGCCCTGGATACAATTTGCTTTCTGGGCTGCAAGCCCATACTGTCATCTCATGTCAAACCTCTCAGCAGGGCTGCTCTCGATCTGCTCAGCCTCCAGCCTGGATTGATACCAGGGGTTGCCCTTACCCAGGACAGCAGCTTGGCATTTGATCTTGTTAAATTTCACGTGATTCCCCTGGGTCCACTTCTTGAGCTTGTCCAGGTCACTCTGGATGGCCTCGTGTCCTTCAGGTGTGTCAACTGCACCGCTCAACTTTGTGTCATCTGCAGACTTGGTGAGGGTGCCTTAGCACAACTTCTAGGAAGATCTGTTCCAACATCTTCCCAGGCACAGAGGTGAGGCTGACAGGTTGGCGTTTCTCAAGGTCTCAGGTATTCAAAGGCTTAAACTACAAAATGTGAAATCTAAGTGAATTTCATAAAAAGAAATGGGACAAACCATGTTATTTAATTACGAGTGAGTTGTTGCTTTTGAATTTGTTCTAATTAAACATCAGGCCAGATTAACTACTCAAAGGGTTGTGCTTTTTTACCAGGTCTTAAAGTAATGAATAGTTTGATAAGTTTTGAATTCTTTTAAATGGATATTTCTTTCTCAGAAAAACAGTTTTTTGTGCTTTTTTAATTACACTGTGAAAATTGTATTAAAAGCTTTTTCCCCCCCTTCTTATCTATATTTTAAGAAGCTTTGAAAGGATTAATTAAGCATCCAAACTACCTGCTGAGGTAGGTAAATATTTCTATCTCCACTTTTCTGATGGGGAATCTGAGGCACAGTACTGCCTGAACCTACATCTCCATTTCAGAACAAGACAAGGAGGATCAGCACATGCCAGGGAGCAATTAATAGATTAACAGAATCAAGTGAGAGTGGCTTTCCCAAGGTCAGGCTATAATGTCATGGACAGATAGTTGAAAGCGTTTGAGTTAATGAGTTATGGATGGTGAGCTGGACTGTGAAAACTCACAGCATACGTGCTCCTACTCACAAGTGATGTACCTGACAGTACAAACTGCCCCAAATCGATGTTTGTGGGGCATTAGGACAACCTTTCCATGGCTCAATCTGATTTCCTAGACCACCGCAGCATTTTGATAGTTGAAGGCCCTGTGTCCCTATGTCAAAGTCCCCTCCACTATGATATGATTTGTAGGGGTTCCAAGATCTGCTCTGCCGATCCAGTCATAGGAAAAGGAGCTAAAAGAGCCAGTTTGACTGTGGTTGTCAGATGTATCCATGGACTTTGATGATTTCCACACCTGAAATGTGAAACATTTTCTTATTCTCAAGGAAGTTCTTCACTTAAAAAACACCTCCTTCATATCCAGCCTTCCTCTGAGTTTAGTAGTTTTTACTAAAAATGCCATTTGTCTCTATTTAATTATAAGCCTCTACAAGAACCATCAGTCATCTGTGGACTGAGAAGCGCTCTTCATCTTTCACTCTTTCTGCTTTCTCTTCATGTATCCCAGTCTTCTTCAACAGTTTCCCATGGGAATTGTTACATTAAAAATGTAATGACAGAAATGCTGGTTTTTTACAGGACTATTCAGGAAAATGATGAATGCTGTGCAGATGTGTGTACTGAAACCACTGTATCTCTAGGAAATATAGAGCTGTAGTTTCATAGATCTCTCTCTAATACTGTAGTTAACCAGCCGGCAGCATGCTTAAAAGGGTTAAAGGAAAATAGATTTTAGGAAATACTCAAAGCCACGTGTAGGTGCTGCACATTTGGTGATCCAGTTTCAGCGTGTGCTTGCAAAAAATACAATGGGGGATGTGTCAATTGCCTCTCTTTGCAGATGCTGGTTACTACAAAATTAGATCACAAGGCTCTGTCCTAATGCCCCAATTTCTGTTTGTAACTGTGGTCTGGCATGTGACAAAGGACAAAGTATTATTCAGCTTCTCCAGGTCAGTGCCATCAACAAAGCAGGGGTGTTCACACCTTTAATGCCTGAGTACAAAGCTCATTGTTAGTCAGGAAGATATCTGTTAAATTTAGGTATCTGCTGTGTTCAATTTGAGATCTCAGAGCTTATCTACAACATGTGTTGTGTGAACACCTGATAGATTATCTGAGATTCTGCAACAATTAGTATTTCACTTTTTCAGCTTCTGATAAAATTTCTCAGATTCCTACACAAGTCTCTGGAATAGATTTCAGTAAAATGTATGATCTGCCAGAAACCCAGATACTTTTTTAAAATGCATTTCTTACACTCCACTTCCAGTACTGAAAGTATAGATAATAGTAGGAATCAATAACTATATTATAAAAAAGTTATATATATAGGGCAGTATAAATGCATTATATAGCTATTCTTGAAAAGTGAACTGCATGTATTTATTTTCATGTATGAAGATTTCTCCATGAGAGGAGAAGAATAAAAAAGATCAAAGTGTGACAGATGCAGATCAGGGAAGTGGTTTGTTAGACAGCAAGGAAGTGTTGAGATATCACAATGATGGCCACGCTACACAGACCTGAACAGAACAAAACAAAACACGCTCTCTGGAAAATTGAGCAGACGTAGAAATCATTAACTCAGTGAGAAACCATGCTGAGGTGAACTGCAATTTTTAAACAATATGCAATCTGGAGAAATCTCTGTGAAACAGGTGTTAGAGCTTCAAGTTGAACTTTTTACGTTTGTCCCTAAAGGCAGATCTGTTAAGTTTTTTCTTTGAGAGGGTATAGGCTTGAGGGGAATCACCTGTACCACAATGGTATCCTTTGCTTTTAGAAATGGAACTGCAATCTGCTGCCTGTGCTGTTCCGAACTGACCTTTGAGTCTGTTCTTGCAATCCACTATCTGCTTTCTGAGCCTAAACTGTAAGTCACAGGCTTTGCAGCAGTCTCCCCAGAGAGCTTGGAGGCAGTTCATCAAAGCCGCTGGAAGGAAGAGTATGTTGTAATAGATCTTTCATTCTTGCATATGAGTAACGGGGAGGAACAAAACGTGCTGTCTGTGGACGTAATTTTTCTTTAGAGACCAATCATAGTGGGACTATAAATACAAGCAATATATTACAGGTGCTACGTACAGCTTTAAAATATTCTTCTTTGGTGCCAAAGTGTGCGTATTGGTGTGATTTTGTTATGGATGGAGAGAAATACTGTCTTTTATTTTTGTGACAGTTCAAATACTGTGTTAAACAAATTGCTTCCAGGACATCTCAAAAGTTTTTGTTGTTTCAGCAGCTCAGTCCAAACAACTCGTTTGTGTTCAATTTCCTAGGTAAGTTAATAAGCTTCTTAGAGTACATCTTGATTGCAGTTTAACCAGAGTCTCAGAATTCATGCTTCTGTTTTGCCTGCTCAACATTAGCATTGCTCATTCGTTAGTCAAGCACTTACTTCCTAAAGTGGCCCCTTCCCCTTGTCAGAACCTGCACTCTGTTCCCCTTGAAGCTTCACTTTCCTGGTAGCTTTTGCATGTCCTGAAGAATGTGTACCTCTACCTGGGATAAATTATTCCTTGCTGGGCCTATTCCAGTCTCATTCAGAAACTTATAGGCACTGTTTGGAAATGAGTATGAAGTTGAAGCTAGCAGCTCTGCTGCCCAGGAGATTGAGTTGCTGTCATATTGCATCTGACTTGCATCAGATCAGAGTTTAGGATTTGGGTGATTTGTTCTTCAGATTAATGTCAATCTGTTTTAAATTAAAACACCCTGGGGCAAATCCTTTGCTATGATCAATGAACTGTCTGGCTGCAGTCAACCAACATTACAACAGACATGAATTTGTCCTCCCGGTTCATTGCCTCATCCCCTACATCACTTCCCTTATGTGGTTCAGACATCAAGCGTTTGATCCTAGAAGTTGTTGACCATCTTCCATTGGAATCAATGAGAATGAGGGCACTGCAGTGCTCAACACCTTGATGGTTTGGGCACAAGAAATCGACCACATACCTGCTCTACCTAAAATATAATTATGGGGTATCTATGAGTGGGCAATCTGCTTTGCACCTGTTTTACTACAGGAACAAAAGGCACAGGAAGTATTTGGAAAATGAGGAACACACCTGTGTGTGAGTGTACCACAAAGCGTCTTTATATATAATCATTTGCTATAAGTCATTTCAGAGTTGACAAGCTGTTTTTCAACTTCGTGTCACCACTGCCTGATGCATCTAATTAGCCCTGTTCTCCAGCTGATAAATATCAGCTGCTCTTTCTAAAACATGGTTTCTCCCTTAAGTACATCCCTCTGGCAATGTTAAATATTAATTATCCTTTTTTAAAAAAATTATTTGATGATTATTCATGGCTGCTAATGTCACTACACAATGAATGGGTAAGCCAATACCACAAAATATTAAAAGCATTGTTTCTGAACCTCTACAGCAGCCAAGATGTATGGAGCCATTCTAGAAATGAATGTGGCTGTGGTGCCTGGGCTGTGCCAACAGTCACACGTGTCAGTGGTGAGGCTCAGAGCCCTGTGGTTGTGGGATGTGGGCCTGGGTGTGGCAAATGTACCTTCTCTTCTCAGATCAGATGCTGGCCTTTTTTATAACTGCACAAATCACATCACCTTTTATTCTGCATACTGAAATTACGAGGCACAGAAAAGCATGGATACTGAAGTGTCCAGGTACCTCTGCAGGTCTGAACTTTCTGGTCTTGTAGTTTCACTGAATATTTGGGTAGTGCTAGTTTATTGGAATTTTTTGAGGCACTGCTGTCCTCCCCTCAGCTCTTTGCGCTAATGATTGTGGGAGCTAGTGTTGAGCTCTACCTTTCACTCTGTCATGCTTTGCCCTACAGCTTCAGTAATTCCCCCTTCCCTACTTTGTTGCTGCCTCTCAGACAGAAGAGCACAGTCCTCCACTGAGCAAATACGCATCCCCCTCATTGCAGTGTTGGTAGGTGTCTATTTCATGTGATCCCATTTCTGTTCGTCTGCTTTCTCTTCAGCTAGACACAGCCAGTGTCTGTAAGCCTTCCTTTGAAATCCAGCCAACTTCGTGTGCTGTCCTTCAGGAAGATCCATATCCATGTCTTGTGAAATGGGCTCAAAAGCGTACACTGAGAAAGAAGATATGTTGTAATTTCTGGAGACCAGTTATACCAGCTGTACCCACCCTGTGACATCTTAGGCTCGTCCCACAAAAGTTAGGTTGTTCATCTTCACTGATGTGAAGGGTACTGCAGTCACTTTCCTTCCTTCTGGAGGACACTTCGTATTTGTTCTGTCCAGCTGGATTTGCTGCTGGCCCCAAGAGGGGCTGATGCAACCCTTATCCTTTGTGCATTGTGGGCAACTTTGAAGCTGTACCCTTCCTCAGGTTGCACTTCAGAGTATGTGGGCTCACTTTTGTCTCAGTGTCTTTTGCTCACTTCAGCTCAATCCTTCTGGCTCTCCATGTGGATCAGAAAGATGCTGAAATACAGGAGGATCTGCTGTAGCTGTTCTCTGCCTTTTTCCAGTTTCTCACCTTACCATTGATTTGACTTTCTGACCTTGCTTCTTTGTGAATGTTTTCTAGCATGAGTGGCATTTTCTTACCACATCACAAAACCCATCGTGTCTGCTGCTCAGAGTGCTAGACTTGTCTTGCCTCCCTTTCTGTAGTCACTGAAGTAGTTGGAGTTTGGTTGATTCACTGAACCACACCATAGGACTGAAATACGTAGCAACTATGGCTAACATTTTTGCAATTTGCAAAATTAAACTCAGAGCAGTATGTTTTAGAAACCCCAAGTGTTTGTGGCTATATTAGTTGTAAAGACAAAAATTAATAACATTTGTTTGCATTGTGAACGCTATGCTTAGGGAATGGAGTGCAAATAACTATGCTGGGTACCTGCCGCATGTTTGGATCATGGTTTGATTACATGAAAATTTTCGTGTCTCTCTTTTCTTTTTAACTGTCTAAAAAAAAGTGACACTTGATGGAGTATGTTAGCTACCTGCTAAGGATCCAATTCCCAACTGAAAGAAACTGAGGTGGGCAGAATCAGTGCGAACATGAAAGCTCCCGAACTGGCAGTCATGGAGAATATCGAATCATCGTAATTATTTCCAAGTAATTTAGCATATCTCTAATTATAATATGAGGTCATCTTGATGCAAAATAATGTCTAATTAGACACAATCCCTTTTTAGATGCTCATAATAGATTCCAGAGGAAAACCTTTTGGCTCCTCTTATTGTGAGCTTTTAATTCTTAATTTACAATTTTTTGGTAATTAATTTTTTGAGCAAACAGGGCAAATCAATCTATTTGAATTAATTAGCATTTCTCCCTTGGTTTCCTAGTCTCCCTCTCTGTTACTCCTCTTTTTCTTCCCCTTATTTGAATATTACTCTAATTTATTCACTTTTGTTTGCAACTAGCGCATAATTATTTCAAGCCGTTGACAAGCACGAGACTGCAGCACAGGAAAGGTTGCAGCTCTGGGAAGGAAGGAAGGTCTGCAGAAAGGTTGTGTTGGTCACCTTCATTTAATTACAAACACCATATTGTATCAGGACTGATAAGGGCAGCGGTGGAGTTAAGCAGAACTGTGGGGCTCAGGTGAGAGAGGGTAGCAGAGCAGTGGAAGGAATCACTGCAACCACAGAGGGAAGATGATAAGCACCCAAGCAGGAAAACTGATCTGCATGTGCTAAAAAACGTTATGAGCTGAACATTGTTTCACCTTGATACTTTGTAAAAAAGTCTCTATGATATTAGTTTTGCAAAGAACACTTGGGCAGCATTCAGAGAAACGTATCTCGTCTTTATTAGTCAGTGTTTGTTCTGGCACGTGCTTTTTTCAGTGTTTATACATATCCATTCTTTCACCTAATGCACATGTACTGTAGCAGGCAGATTTCTGCACTGGTGCACACTCATCCTTTCTCCCCTTGGACCTGTGACTCTCCTTGAGCTGTGAGGAGCAACACTGTCCAGTGGTTTGAGCTGTAGGCTGTGTGCCAGCAACTTCTGATATGGTCTTGTCCTAGTTCCTTTTGTTGCTGATTTTAGGAGCTCTCTAGAGTCCAGTTTAGAAAGAAGATATTGTTTATTCTGTGCAGGGTGTAAGGTGGAGGTTCCCACAAATCCAGCACACTAAGGGGTAAAATGTTACATCTTTTATACAGTAAAATTCATAGGAACCCACCCATCTAATATATATATATATATTTTCTGCATACCTAATGCATATTTATTTGTGTGACATAACCTTACACAATGCTTGAAACACAACTGTTCTTTTCTTTATTAAAAAACTCCTATTGTAAAAGTTATCTGGTGACATTAGTTACATTTACAAAAGGTGAGAAAATTATATCAATTCCTTTTGTACAAGTTATGTGATGGCATCAGTTTCATTTGGAAAAGGTAAGAAGATTCAGCCTGGGGTCAGATGATTCACCTTGAAGATACCGATTTCCTAACTGTTCTGTAATATCTGTAAAGCAGTGGAAACATTTCTCCGGCCAGTGGTGTCACAGTGTCATGGAAAAGTAACAAGAAAGCCTTGTTTTTCTTGTGGCCTGTGATGTGAGACATCACAGAAAACCAAGAAACCCTAAGTTCACAGGTGATTTTTGTCCTCCTGTTTGCCTCATCTGTAAAAGATGCATAGCAACACTTGTATACTTAACTGCCTTGGATATTGTGAAGATTATTTCATGTTTGTAATGCACTTTGAAAATAGAAATTGCTAAGTAGCATTAATTTATTCAGAAATTGGTTTTCTTTTAAACAGGATTTTTATCTTTCTTCTAACTTGCCTCTGCTGATCTCAGCTTGTGTTTGATGCGTATTTGGAATTAAATCCAGTAGGAGAAGCTTAGATTCAGAATGACCATGAGAGACAAGGAGGATTTTGTGAGATAGTAGACTGCTGCTTGGAGATGCAATCTACAATTTCAGTTCGAGGGCCAGATCAAGGTGAAATAGTGTTCTGGCCTAATATGCAGTCATCTAATTTTCTGGTCAATTAAAAATCAGTCCAGACAATGCATGAAGACTGGGGAGATTAAATACACTCTACAGGGAGCAGAAGAATACGAAGAGACTGAGTTTGCTGTGGAGTGGTTGGTGGAGTCCTAGTAAGAGGCAGTACCTGTTCTGGGAAGTTTTCTGTGCTGAATGAATTGTAGTACATTCAAAATTGCTTCTACACTAGTGAATAAACTGGACCAGGCAACTTCTCACTGGCCACAAGGCCAGCTGCTTTTGACCATAAATTCTTTTCCTCTCGCACCCCAACAAGGTGGCCCATCCAAACAGTGTATTGGGAATGGTCCTTTGTTATTGCTGAAGGTGCTCAGGCATTGTGTGAGAGAGAGCTGGTTGCCTGGGATGAGTTCATGCCAAGGACAGCACTGACAGTTGAGCAGGGCAGGGATACTGTGCCAGTGCTTGGGTCCATGCCCTGGCCCTCTTTGCTTGCCTACTGCAAATAGCCCATATGCCTCTGACTCTTGGCCACATCCTACTGTTCCTTTAGGCCTTCCTGGAATTCTTGGCTTGAATCCTTGTTTTATTTGTTTGCCACAGGACAGCACTGCCAGGATCTGAACTGCCTTCTGGAGCCAGATCACCCAGCCCATCTCTGGCTGCCTAATGAGCAGGGGAAGACACGCAGTCCTTCGACACCGTGGGAAGCGCAGGGATCCATGCTCGGCTGGATGGTGTGTGAAGAGTAAAAGGGTCAGTGCCCTGCCTCAGTACACTGGTGCTTGTACAGACCATGAATGTGAATGCATTCACAGGGCAATTCTCTGAGCTGTCGTTTCCCAGTTGTAGCCAAGCTCTTAGGCAGTAATAACTTTGAAGTAAAGAAGTGGGTCTTGGCTAATAATCTTCTGTATGCAGAAGGCAACAGAAGTTTGGTAATGCAATAGCTTTGAAAAGTGGGATGGAAAGTGATTAAGAAACCTAAATGATTTACTCTAGAGGAACTAATTTCTTCTAATTTGCAAAGGGAGAGAGTGTCATGTAGATCGTTTGTAGGTTTCTGTGTGTAGTTACACATATGAGTGTATTTATTTGACAAAACACTGGGAAAATGGGATACTGATCTAAAATAAGAAGCTGACTCAGATGACTGAAATTTAATCTGTCAGCAAATGAATGCAGTAGCAATCAATTGAAGAGATAAAATTACTTTATCAAATTCCTGCACAAATCTTTTAAAGTAGAATGTACAGCATAGACAACAAACTGAAATTATTTTAATAACAGAAAATTATAGTAACTTTTAGCACATAGCAGAAATAAATAAATAAAAACCCCAACAAACCCATTGCTTTCTAGAAAAGTGCAGATTGTCTCAGTCATGTTTAAGCTTTCCCAGTTCTTATGAAGTACAAGGACAGGACAGAGTGTGTAACCTTCTTGTCTTCCTAGAAAGTAAAGCTTTTCTTTAGTGCAGATTATCAGGTCACACATGTAAGTGAGGCTGTGCTTGACTGATCTCCAGACCTGGGCTGCCTTTCACCATAGATGTCAAAGGCAAGTTTTACATTATCCCAAACCAACCTTCAAATAACTATAATTGTTTTATGTCCAATTCTGGTTTTGTTTAGGAGAAGTGTGTTCTCCTTGATGAAAACAAAAAAGGAACTTTCCAGTCCTATGAGTAACACAGAAAGGTTCTGCGCAGAAATGAGGCATCATGATGTGAGGCCAAAACATTTAAGAGACTTCTACAAGTTCTCTTTGAAGCTTTGAGGGACTTCTAAATCATTGTGAAATTCATAACTCTTTCTCTTCTCCCTATGACAATGTGAATTGTCCTGTGGTCCATATTAATGGTTATAGCAACTGTGAGACAGATGATCCAAACTCTAGCAGAAATCTAGTGATTTTTAATTCCTTGTAATTTTTAAATGAGATAGAATAAATGTAAGGGGACAAATAAAGGCCTTAGAAATGTCTTAAATGCAAACTGTGCTGGACTGAGTATGATGTCTCCTAGTGAGATATCTAAAATGCAAAAGCCTATCTAGAAGCTAGGAACCAGGGTTGGGCTATGGAAAAAATAGAAACCAGCATTTCTTGGCCATGGAAGCAGATGTTAACCATGAAATGATTGTAGACTTGAGAAGCATTATTCTCTGCAAGTATATGCCCTCTAATTCACCTGAAAGATTCTTATCTGTTTTCCCTCCTAAAGTGTGCATATATGTAGCTAGATTACTCCTACAGATTATTTTGTTTTCTTTCATGCTTCAAAATTACGTTTTGCTGTTGTAATGAGGCTTTCACTTGTGGTTGCAAGTCACTGTGGAAACCATCCCAAAGTAGAGCTGCTGGCTGTATCCAGACTGGAGTTCAGGCATGAAGATGAGTGTGATTGAAGACACAAACCCGTGATGAGCATAGCCAGTGGCAGATTTATTTTTTCTCATCAGGATACTTATGTGACATCCTTGTAGCACTGGCTGAAGCCTTTGTGCTGCATTGTGTGTGGGAGGAAGAAGAGGAAGGTGGCATTAAGTTGTGAACAATGCAGTGCCTTAGGTCCAAAGCTTGACAACCCCTCTTCTTGTCTGGCCCTGCTTCTAGCATGAGAAGTGTCTCCAGTTCCTTTGTAGCTGAAATTTTCGTGGCCTAGTTTGTACTCACTTTGGACATCAGAAAACCAGCCTAAAACCCCGACTGTACTCCTTGAAAGGTGATATTTTGAGTCTATCCCATAGTGCTGGCTCTACAACCCCTCTGAAGGCAAAGTTTGAGAAGGAAGGAAGGCACCAAGAATCTGTCTGGCTTCAGCCCTCCTTAAAACTTCTGCTTTATTGCTTCTTTAACCATCTGGCAAGATGTTAAACCTGGTAGTCTAGTGAATACAGAGAAATCTCTGATTACAGAAGCCAGGTTAAGGCACACAGAATGAAATTCTGAGGAGGTCTTTGGGCCTGATGATGTGAGTAGGTAGCAGGACAGGGGCCTTCCAGAGACCCACTCTGTATTCCTGGCAGAGACAACAGGTGAGTAAGGAAAGGAGCTGGAGAGTGAAAAGGCCTCGGTAAGTCCCTTTCATCCTGGTCTTTTCATCCTTTTGGATATACGTACCTTGAGGGGACAGGGTCTCTTTCTTCTCAAGAAAATGAACACTGCTTAGCATGAGCAAAACCAGGAATGCTTTCTTCTGTCCAAAAACTAAGAGCAGTCTTTATTTTATTAAATAAAGTGATGGAAAAATAGTCCTTTTGAAACAAATTGCTTAGACCCTCATCGAGTTGTAGCCACTTCCCTGTGACAGTACTGTCTGTGATACAGTTTGAGCTTCGCATGCTTGCTAGCCCTTTCCTGTAATTTATTATTGTTTTTAAAGCAATTTCAAGTGTGCCTAATTCCAAAAATATTAATACAAATGGCATTAAAAGATGTTTCTGGTGCTCCTATTTAGACTGTTCTTGGCAGAGGACTGGGGAGTTCAGCTAGAGCTGCCCAGGCTTGCCAAAGCCAGCTGAGCAGCAGATCCCCCCGCCTCCTCCCTCCACCACCAAGAAGGGAAAAAAATTCTCTTGAGCCCTAGATAAACTTCAGAAATGTTAACGGAAAGAAGTGGAGAATGGTCTAGAAGCCAGATGTGGTGGGGAGAGAGAGGAAAAGATCTGGACAGTCATGAAATGGTAATGGGGAAGGGATTTATCAAGGGATAGTAGGAAGAGCTGCAGAGGGGATTAAAAACAGGCAAGTGAACATTACTGGAGGTTGATGATATTACAAGGGAAATAGCTACTTTCTGCTGGCTGTGTAGGAGGCTTGTCAGACTTGGGGAAGTAAAAGCATAGTGCTTACATCAACATGATTTTTTTCTTTTTTTTCTTTTCTTTTTTTTTTTTAATGGCATCTGGTCCTGTGTTGCATTTGGGCATGATATTTAGTGACCTACCTATATGTGACACATTTGCTGTAGGCAGTGTTGGCTGCTGCAGCTGGCAGGGACAGGAAAGCCTGCAGAGGGAAGCTTTGGAGCACAGAGGCCCAGTACTGTCCAAACCCTGAACAGGTCCAGGCTGGGTACAGAGGTGTCCCACTGGTGATTTAAGCAGTGTGAGTTTCAATGTTCCAGCTTGAACTTTAGCTCTTGGGAGCCACTGTACTGAAAAGAAAATGTGTATTTTATTATGAGTGGAAAGGAGTGCCTGGGCCATCTTCAGCTGTTTGAAAAACGCAATGATTTGGTTTGGCCGTTTTGTTGCACAGAAAAATGGGGCACAGGGAGGGAGGGAGAATCCCTGCCTTCTCCAGCTCTGTAGCAGCAGCCTGGGTGCAACCTGGAATTGCTGTGCCTACACAAATGCCATGACCTGAGCCTGGGCTTGGCTGCATTCAGTGTTGGCTAACTGCTGAGTTTTCCCCTTTGTAAAGAGCCCTGTCTAAAAGGCCACAAGGCATTTCACAAGTGAGGGAAGAGACCTAAGTTGTGCCTTGCTGGCTCAGAGACAGTGTGGGAGAACTGAGTGGAACTGTGCTGGGATGTAACTGGCATCTAGCAAAGCCCCATCTGGGACGAAGCCCAGCTTGGTCCTCTGCTGCATCCCCAGTGTGGGCTGGATCAGCTCTTGCACACCAGGGCAGGTGGATAGCTGCCAAAGGAGAGGAGCCAAAATGAGGTGTGAGGCAAGCAGCACTCTTCTGCAGCCCACCCTAAACCACTGCAGGCTACACTAAACTTTGTGAGCCCTAGGGATCAGCCTCATCCCTGTGCAATCCCAAGCAAGGGGTGGGTAAGTCCTAGTTAGTACTGCAAGAGCTAACCAGGACATTCAGCCTCTACTGGAGCAGCCAGTTTTATAGAACTTTTACTGTAATGTTTCTTCAGGCTGTGGCCCATATTTGGGATTGCTCAGATCTTTTCTCCCCCAGTACTGTTCTTTGTCATGTGTGTGTTATTTTCCTGATAGTGATGCTCTGCTCTTTTCTTTAGATCCTAGCTGGCATTTGCTTGTTGTGGACAACATGCAGAAGGTTCACAGGTTCACAGGTTATTCTGAGTTGGAAGGGACCCACAGGATCATCTAGTCCTCCAAGTCCATTCCAGAACAACATATTCCCTTAAAGGTTTGAAAGGTTTGAAGCTGACTTTGCAAGAGCATTTCAAACCCACTACCAAATTAATGGGTCAGTTAAATAGCGAGCAGACCTTTCTTACTGCTGTGCCTCGCAGAC
Organism: Pitta sordida; assembly: GCA_013390025.1. NCBI lineage: Eukaryota > Metazoa > Chordata > Aves > Passeriformes > Pittidae > Pitta > Pitta sordida. The sequence continues at coordinate 137,759 of WEKX01025677.1, read as the reverse complement.
ACCCTTCTGTTTCACTAAGCCTAGAGTTTTATTGCATGAAAAGGGATTGGACTGGATAAACCAGCATTCTTTCCTGAGGACCTAGCACAGCATGATAATCACACAGTATTGTAGGCAAGAGAGTGAATAGGAGCAATTGTATCCAATACCGGAGTTACTGGAACATGCCTGCCTAGTCCTGTGAGCCAGGAGAGAAAGATTGTTTTTCCTTTCTGAAGAGGGAAAATTGGAGGGAAGCTGTGCCAGAACCTTTCCAGGTTTAGAGAAGTGGAGGAAACACCTGCTACGCCATCAGCATTCTTGTTAACAGCGACTGCATGAGTGACAGAATCTGTCCTTTCCGGAGATGATTCAGACTCAGAAGACTCTTGGTAGTGATGACACGAACGCCTGGTAGCTCCTGAAAGCAGAACTAATGAGCAGTGCCACTCACTTAGCGTATGGTTTGACAACAGATGCACATGTTGGTAATTAAGTATTTGGCTGCATTACATTATTTTATTTTTGGATTTCTCAAACACACACCCATCGCAATCTCTAGACACATTTGCGTGATTTAAAAGCCTTAAACTTATAACAAACATAGAAAAATCAGCACAGGGACATTATACCCCACTTTTCTGAAGGGCTCAGTAGCACATAGACCTTCCTGTGCACCCCGAGCCTAGGAAACATGTGCTCTGTATGGCAAAACTAAACACAGGGAATAAACTCAAGGACTTCTCCCATGGAGAGTGGAGTTATCAAATCAAACCTGTACACAAGTCTTAGACCAGGGTTTTCTTCTACTATATCATCATAGCCATCACATCTTGTGACCCAGCAAAAGCTTGGAAGGGCTTTGAACTTCATTAACTACTTAAATACCTGAATGCAATTATACCTTGAAGTGTTTAGAAAGCAGACTCAAATACTTCATCTTAGAAGAGATCTTATGGAATGTCTTATTCTGTCCTTGCATGCCAGCAGTTAATGTATGTCAACATGGCTAACCTCAGCTACAAGCTCCAAAATACGTACACAATGGTGCTTGCTGGAGCATCTTGCTCCCAAATTATACACATTTGCTAACGCAGTCCAGATACAAAAATTCTCCCTCAGAGCCCATGCAGCATTGCTCTATACATCAGATGTTCTGGAGGAACAGTTGCTCTAGAAATAATAGAATTCCTTCTCAGCCCACTCTGCCTAGGCTTCTGTCATGGGTTGTTAAGGAGGAATTAGGGTGCGTCATAAGGGCACGATGGAGAAACATATGATAACTGGGGAAGTGACCTGGTCCAGGAATAATGCATGACATTATGGTTTTCCCTGGACATTATTTTGCAGGACAATAGTTTTCTTTTGCATGCAAGTTAGGAGCTGAGCCAACTCTCTTGAAGTTGAGTTTGTTTTGGGATTCTGAAAGCAGCAGAACTAGTGAGAAGTCCTGCTCTCTATCCTGATATTAGTACATAATGGCATAGAGCAGAGGTCCGAGATCTACTGGAATATCCTTGTAAAAAAAAAGTTGCTAAATATTTTGAAAGTCTGGAATCTTGTGTAGACATTCTCAATCTTGTTTTGAAATTCAAAGAAATTCCAAGAATTTGTCACCACTGCCTTCGAAAAGGATAGCTGGTCACAGACTGTGCCAGATTTCAGTGAAAAGGTAAAGTAAATTCTCATTGGTTTCCTCTCTGTATTTGTAAGCCTGGTTCTACAGCTAAAATTGCAAGATGCTGGTGCAACGATCCTATTTTTCTGACTGACAGGTGTCTCTGTATCTTTGTGTGTTCCTGTTTACTGTCTGGAAAGTCTGCCTGTGTAAACCAGAAAATGACTACAGCTTAGGCTGAGGTAGATGTTAGCTATGCTTGATGAAAAAAAGAGTGTAAGTCAGTGCTGACACTGAGGAGAACATTTAGAATTTTGAAGGAGAAAGACAGAAATGAGAACACTAAGAAGGAAGATGTGACCAGGCAGCTCCACCTACAAACTGTAGCCCTCCGGGGCAGTCTCAGGTTTCTGCTGCATACTAGCATACAAAACAGATTACATGCTAACCTAGACGGCAAGCATGAGAGTATTTGAAATCTGTTGCAGGTGTTTGATGGTAAACAGTGTTTATAGCTGCCAGGATGGAAACATTAATGTGTGTGAGCGAGTGCAAGTGGAGGGCAGGCCTCAAACTTTCACCCCATTACCTTCACATTTCGGTTTTGCTTTGCTGAGTACTAGCTGCCCTGTGAGTTCAGTCTGCTAGTGAGGTTACTAGATGATTTTACTGGAGCATGTCCTGCGTTCGAGTTTGAAATGCCAGAATCACCTGAGAAGTAATGGGCTAATTTATTACAGGAACAAAAATATACAATGGAGACTGAATGGAAAAGGATGAGTTCTGACAGCCATGCCTTTACTTTTTCAAGCAAGTATTTTTGCTTGGGTGGGTGGTGCATTAGTTATATATACAACTCATGCTTTTAGCTACAGCAAAATGCGAGAAGACATAATAATAGCTCTTCACGCTATGGCTTCCTCTTTTTTTTTTTTTTTTCAGTTCAGTTAGTTTGAGAGTTTAGATTATTCTCTTTCTGAGAACTGAGGGAAGTATTTTTAATACCTCTCAGTGTAAGTGGTGACTAGGCTGCCCTTAGCCTAAAATGAAAATAGCAGTACATTTACTAGGGAGTCAAACCAGAAGGTTGGACTTCTAGTGCAAGGTTCCTGATTGCTGTCTCACAGTGGTTCCCAGTCAGTCAGGAAGATTAAAAAAAATCAGTCCAAAATAAAAGGCAAATTCACCTTTGAAGACTTAGTGTGTGTGTAGTTGGTGGGAGGCTTTGACGGATGGAGGGAGCGTGGTACCCATGGTTCCACGCTTGTGGGCCTGATCCTTGGGTGGGTGTTCACTCAGGAGTTGGACTAGATGATCCTGTGGGTCCCTTCCAACTCAGAATAACCTGTGAACCTGTAAAGGGCTAAGCATGCTCTAGTGCTATCTTTTTCCAAAGGGAAAATAAGTAGTATTAGTAAAGCCAAAAGATGTGTTTACTAGATTTTTGCTCTACACACAGTAGTTGACAACTGCCCACATTGAAACCGTAGCATGAGAAAGGCTAATGAGCCTGTTGGCCTCCACTTTCAGGGTTTCGTGCAGGCTAGGGTGGGCAGTGAAGGGATGAGAGGTGTTTACCACAGCCCCAACACACCCACTGCCAGCGTGTTTTGTGGGTGGAGTGGGTGTTGAGGAGGGGGGAGGTGAATGATCACTTGTTCAAGTGATCTTGTGCAAGAGACTAAGGGAACAGCCTGACTGCTTGGGGGAAAACGTTCCTCTGTGCTTTGCCTTTTGGAAAATGCAGATCTTAATTTCCACTTGTGCCACTCCAGAGTAAAAAATACAAGAACAATAAAATGGCTGGCCCAGCTCTGTCTTTTGATGATGGTCAACCAGATGTCTAGGGAAGGTTATACAGGGCAACAGCAGGAACATTTCCTTATGAATTTCCTGCCTTCCTAAACCACAGAAGTCAGTGTCTAGTACCCAAATGGATGTCTGTTTAGTTAATTTGTTTAATTGCGTCTTGAAACCATGTACTATTCACAACCTCCTTTGGCAAGGAACTCCTCCATTTAACTGCCACTTCTGTTGACAACAATTCTCCTCACTTTGTCTCCTCATTTCTATTTTGTGTCCCTTGAGCTGAATGAGCATTTCTTAATGCCCTTCCTATGTAATTTTTTGTAAGAATACTACCTGTTCAGTTTCTGTTCTAAGAAAGGAGACATCTGTACCTCTATCATGTGTGCACCTTTGCATGTTCACTGGAGGTTGTGAAATGGAGCTGCAGAGAGTCTTTCCAACTGAGATTTCTTTAGCAGAGGCTTAAGAAGGCATTATCCCTGACTGCAGGGCAGCCATATAGACACTTGTCTTCCTCAACTCCAAAAGAGATGGGCAGTCAGGTGAGCTGAGGTATGCCTGAACTCAAGGAGCAATGAAGAAGTCATCCTCCTTTCCTCATGTGAAAGCAGTGCAGAATGGGAACTATGCATCTTTCTCACTTCAAAAGACAAAATGGGTCTGTAAAATCATCCTATTAATAAAAATAGACCTTTTCTCAATTCTGAGAAGGCGCAAGCACTTTAAAACCATAAACCAGTTTATAACCAACACAACATAACATAAAAAAAATTGGATTTGAGTGAGGTAGAACTGGTGAGAGTTGAGGATTGGGGTCTGCAAAGCTTCATTCAGGTACAGAGTCCTACCTCCTCTGAGCTGCCCCTGGTGCCCCATGGGGAGCTGAGCAGGTTGAGGAGTGGAGCATGGAAACAGGCATTTCCACAGTGTACAGGCTGAGTGTTTGAAAACCAGAATGCCTAACTTTCCTTATTTTTTTCCCTTAAAATTGGGCAGATGCCTTAAAAGGCAGACACTTCTTCTTTAATTTGTAGTTGTTAATTCATTTATAAACTACATGTGCTTTGCAAGTGATTATGCTAATGTACTTAAGACTATTTAAACCCTTGCACTGATTAGCCTAACCATTCATTGTACAAATAAGATGTTATCTTCAAAATGTGTCTAGCAAAAATCCATAATCACAAATATGCTACTTTATTGAATGCAACTGTTGGCTTTACTGAATTCAACCACTTACATTTTAATTTCTAACATTCTGTTTTGCGTTGTATTCATGTGTACTAGAATGGTGGGCCTAGGCTGGGGGAACAGATTTAATGGCAAAAATAGGCAGTTAAATTTATATTTCATCCTGTCTCCAGGCAAAAGAATTTGTGGGGTCACACGTCATGCATGCAGAGGAGCAAGTGGGCTGTAACCCCTCTGAGGCAGGTGGGATACACTGGCTTTTTGCTGTGAATTAGCAGAACATGGCCCTGGCCTTAGTTCCTGCTCTGAGGTCTGCCAGGTGCTGCGAGGCTGCAGGCAAATCACTCAGCCCAGTGGGTCTGGTTTTCCCCATCTGTAGGGGTAATGATGCTCGGCTATCTTCGACATTTGCTGCTAAGTGCTATCTGAGTCATAGGCGTTGTTATTAAAGGTATCTGGTGTGATGATTTCTTTGGGCAGCTTTGTGCTGAAGGTGGCTGAGGCCATTCTGGGCAGATTCCCCTGGGGCTGTTGATGTCATCATCTAGTGTAATTTCTTGATGAAATTATCCAGGGAATTTAAAGAGAAATGAGGACCTGTGCTCCCTCTGTAGTGCTCTGAAAGCAACAAGGGTGTTTTGGGTGATCTGCTTGATATAAAAAACTTTTTGCCAGCTTGCAGAGTCCCAGTATGGGATTCTTTTGTGGTAACAGGGCTCTCGCCTTTTGATTTGGAGAAGGAGCAAACCTGTTTTGCTGTCTTTGAAGCAAAATGTCAGAGCTCTTTGACATTTTCGTTGGTCCCTCTTTTAAAAATCTGTCTTAAGATAGATTGAAATTACAAAGGGGTTTGGTTGTGTGTTGCTACATGACCCTGTCATGCTGTGAAGTCAGGAGGGACATTCTTTTGGTAGGGGATTATAGGGCAGAGTGGCTTGGTCCTTTGCCTGGCCTGCCAGCATCCCAGCAAACCAGTTACAGAACAAGCCCGTGCATCCCCCAAACCCTAGAGGAAGATGAGCAGGGCCAGCAGTAATGAGGGCAGGCACTTCTAAGCCCTTCTACCCCAGTCATTTGTTGGGACCGGTTCTTCCTCTGTGAGCTGAGCACTCTCACCAGCAGCCATTAGAAACAGTTAACTGAGCTCTGGGCTTTGTGTGAAATAACTGTGAAGGTCAGATAGTACGAGTGGAAAAAAGTGTCTGAGATAGACATCTGTATATCCAACGCTGTAAAACTACTTAAGAAATGTGCTGAGGATGGAACACATGGAAGAAGCTGTGCTACTTTGCTAAAATGTGATATTCAGAGACTAGCTTGCTCAAAGGGGCGACTGCTTATACACATGTGGCCCTGTCAAGCAGAACCTCTGCACCCGCCCGTTGGGAATAGTGACACCTGTGCACGCGGGTGCTGACTTTTGCATACACGAAGCTGCTTTTAGGGTGGATGAGTGCAGGCACTCCTCCCTGAACATCTGCAGGTGCGGCTGCATGCAAAGAGACAAAGGGAAGTTGAAAGGAGGCAATAGTGTGTGCCCTTCATGGCAAAAAGTCATGAGTCACACTTCGAAATACTGCAAGATTCCATGCTTTCAGGCTTTTCTCTGCAACAAGGAAGGACAGAGTTTCAAGGGCAGACCTCCAGGAAAGAGGACAGGGAGACCAACAAAGTGTAAGAGCTGACATACCCGAAACCTTACCCCACAAGTGTCTCAAAACAGCTGCAGCTGAACTGCCCACAGCACAGACTCAGTGTCATGCTCTGTGTCACCACTGAAGTGGAAGCCAGGAGACCCTCTGGCTGTCCTTGTAAGAACAGAGAGTGAATCAAAAAGCTGCATAGCTTGTGGCAATGCAACTCCCACAAGAGTGGCATCACCAGTGCAGGGATGTCGCACATCACCACAGCTTCCTCCAGATGTGTGTGCAAAGTGCATCCTAAAAACAAGTGTGTGCGTGTTCTGCTTTGAGATAAGCTAGATGTGAAAGGGTTAAACACCCATCTCACTGCAAAATGTTTAACAGCATTTATATATTTAGGTATCATAAGAGAGAGCTTTTTTCCTTAAGCATAGAGATGTACAGAAGGTATATTGGTTCTTAGGGTGGATTATAGGCCAAACTGAAACCAGCTAAGCCCTTAGCACAAAATCATGCTGATTTTTCTTCCATTTCATTAATTAGAGGACTTAAACATCTTACCTACTTTCTTATTAAAAAAATAGTTCAAAGATTTGCAAATACATACATTTGAATGTATTTCTCATAAATTTTTCATGGGCCTGAGAGCCACACAGTATTGCAGGAAAACTTACTACTGAAAAGCAAATAGAGGCATCAAAAAAGGAAAGATGAGTAAGACGAGGACCTAGTCTATAATTTAATTGGAATCAATGGGAATTGTGCCATTTGCCTTTGGTGGCAGCAGAATCAAAGCTGAAACACCAGCTGTAGTTTATTTTAGATTGCTGCCTGTCTCAGTTTAGATTTCAGATATCTCCACAGGGTTCTTTTTCTTTTAACTATCCACGATTTATGGCAGCAATATATATTCAAAATGTCTTCCTCTACCAGAGGATCAGCTGAGTCTTTAAGGTCTGTAGGTGAGACAAGCCCTCTCCCTTTTTTCCAAGGGCAAGGTCTGCAAGGTGTAAATCTAAAGGGAGTAGGTATTGCACTGCAGAGAGATGTGCCTTGGGACCAGGCCTCCAAAGCTGCGTGAGTGCAAAGGTGAGAGGTTTGAACACTTCTCAGGAAGAGATATGAGGAGCAGAAGCCAGCCAAGCGGACTGGAGATGGAGCAGCCTGTGGAGTGAAAGTCACAGCAGGCTGATGATTGAGCTCTAGGGGTGAGGAACCAGTGGGAGAGATGGAGTGGAAGAGCCTGATATTGACAAATAAATCCATAACATCTTGGAAAGTGCTACGTATATCGTTGTGAAACAGCACAGGAGAAAATAGCCTTTTATAGGGAAGAAGGAAGAAGTAAGGCCTGAACTCAAATAAGGACTTGCAAATTATATTCATCTGGAATAAATATTCATCTGGAATAGATTAAATAATCTGTGTCACATTAACACTTGCATTTGAGTAGCAGTACTCTTGTGGCTGGTAAATGTGTATGGTTGTCTCTGGGCAGTGAAAGAAATATAGTGGTCACTTAGGGTCTGAGAACAAAGTAGTTGCAGATGTGTCAGGATCTTCTGCAGCCTTTACCTGCTCTTTAACAGTGGTTAGTGGGCAGAGATTTCTGAAGAATTTCAGACAATCAGACAGGGAGAAATTAGTGGTGAGCACTTGAGACACCAGGTGACCTGAAGAAGAGATGACTTTGTTGTAAGGAGAAGAAAAGTTTTGGAAAACAAAATCCAAGAAAAACGTAATGAATGTGAGAGGAAATGTCTAAGGGGGCAGGACACAAAAGTAGCTGCATCCTTGTGGATTAAATTACGAGTTTTGTGACAGCCTAGCCAGGAGTCACTAACAAAGTTACTAAAACCAGAAGAGGTCAGGTGCATCTGGAGAAAAAGTTGTGGTTTGCAGAGCTTTAAAGTTTTCTGGATCGCTCCTGACATGGGTTATGTTGAATACCAGGTTTACTGAAGCAAAGCATCATAACTGTTTTCTCCCTATTCCTTTTTATCTGGTCAGAGGAGAGATATCAAACATGAAATAAGCACTCAACTCTGCTCGAGTCCTCTCAATGACTAGGATCAAGCCATTAATCCAGCCTTCAAACTTCAAAGGAATGATGAAAATCCTCACGCTTTTCCACTATCTCCCACTGATGTGTGTTACTGAAGGTGCCCAGAACAGACCTATCTGACATCATAATACAAAGCAACTGATAGGCAATTCTGCCTGCTGGAGCAACCAGAGCTGAAGAGCTAATATAACCTCCTACAAGCAAGGACAAATGGTGATTGAGATGTTGCTATCCCAAGAAATTGTCCAACACATGCTCTGCTGACTTTGGGTCTGATTCTGTGTTTCTTGAATATTCTAGCATGCCAATGATGTCTAGAGGTGTTTTAAGCATGTCAGGAATGTAGCTGAGGCTTGACATGTAAAAGGTATTAGCAAATTATTGCCTGAAGCGCAAGGGCCACCCAGACTTGTAACTGCAAAGATTCCAGTGGCAGTAACCAAATCAGGTTTTGTTGAGTTGCTCTGAGTAGGAAAGCTATTTTTGCTTTGCTAAAGAAAATAGAATTTGTGGAGCTGAATGTTAATGAGACCATTCAAAACTAAAGCCAGAGTAGCCTGTCTGTGTCAACTGTTTTGAATAATACCATACTGAAGTTCTAAAAAACAAACTCAAACAAAACCCCAAACAAAGCAAATCAAAACAAATTGTATCAATTTTCAATTTCTTACCATTATCTGAGTGTTCTGGGCTTTCTGCACCTCTTTGAGCCACAAATAAATAGATGGGATCCATCCCTCAGTTATCTGTGCTAGGGTCTCCTTCCTCATTTCGGTGTGATTGCACTGTGTTGAAAATGCTTTGGGTGAATGCACACATCAAGATACTCTTACTGAAACCTCTTAAAAAAGACAACAATTAGGAGAATATGGGACCAAACTATTTACATTATCTGTTGTTAACCTTAAAAAATCAGTTTATTTTTACCACATTTTCTCTGCACGTTTTCTTGGAGGATAGTTTATTCAGGAAAGTTGTACAGGAGGGGAAATTGTTCAGGAGCAAGACAGAGTGAAATTTATCTGTTCACTTCACAGACTGAGAGCCTGAAAGTAGATTGTGACATTATCAGCCCAGAAGTAAACACAAAGGAGTTTATTTATGTGGGTGGCATGATTGGCATGAAATGGAAATAGTATTTAGCATTTATAAAGCATTACTATTCTGATTAAATTAAACAATTTTAGTGTACTGGTTCAAACAGACAACATCCTTTTTAAAGGTAGGAAATGAGGCTTATTAAGACTTAATGGCACACACAGGGTCACACCATGAGTTTGAGGGATAAGCAGCTGAATTAGAAGACCTGACTTCCATTATAATGCTCTATATTAGATGACAATTCACAACAGAAAGAATGAATGGAAATAAAAAAAGACAGATGGAGAATGAAAGGAAACATGCATAACTGTTTGAAATAAATATATGAACTGGGCAAGAATGAAACTGGTAATTGAAACCTTTGCTCACTTTAAAATACAATTAAATGTATTTGCCTGCAGTGCATTTGGAATAACAGGCTACTGAAAGAAATGATGTGGCCTGTGAAAGTGAAAGCATTTACTGAGAGTGTTGCTAAAACCTATATTTTTGCCTCCATTTTCAGGAAGGAACAAAAGAACAGATGGCAGAAATTTCCCAAGGGAGAAAAGAGAATTACTAGAGAAGATAAGGATCAGACCTGCACAGGTGATCATGAAATCAAAATGCCTTAAAACTCAATTTCTCAAGGTCAATATAACCCATGTGCAGGTAACCAGCTTCTCTGAATTCTGAGGCAATTGGGACAACATGAGAAAACTGAGAGGTGCTGGAAGATTGTCGAGAGTATAATGTCACTGATGACCTAGAGAGAATCAAGTACATCAGAGTCTTGTCAGCTGAGTGGTTTCTATTTTATGTGTATTTCTTCATCACACTCATTGTTGAAGTATCCGAGCACCTACAGTAATAACAGCCATAAGGGTCTTAGCTCTCTCAGCCTCTCCTCCTGGTAGAACCAGTGTATCTTGGAGGGCCTGGTTTCAGGAAAGCTTTTTTTGTTGTTATTAGCATGTGTATTGTAGAATATTTTTTTGCAACAGGATGGACTGAGAAATGGGTCTTGTGTCTGAACTGGAAAGTTGTGGTTTAGGGAGGAGACTTCATTTCCCAGTAGCAGTTTCTCCTGGACTAGGCCTGGTTGGACTGGAATTTCTGGAGATTTAACAAAATAAGGACAGGAGTTCCTCCTCTCTTTCATAGCTGTTGACCTTATGTCCAGCTGATTTGTGCCTGCTTTCTCTCTGCTTCAGCAATAAAGACCCTTTTCAAACATGACCATCAGACTCCAGCTGTACAGAGGAATGCAGTTCTGTTCCAGTCCCTGTCTAACAACCAGATTTTGAGAGATGTTTTGTTCCTAATGCCAGGGGAACTAAATGCCTAAACATCTTTAAATTCTGTGTTGACGTTGTTCCAGTTTTGTTCAACTAGCAATTGCACAGTGTATCCCTATGTTCTTGCATCATTTAGGTGAATACTGTTGTATGAAAAGAGACAATATCCATGTAGCAGAGGCTGGAAAACTTGAAGAAGAGGACAGTGAGAGAGCTTAAATAATGTGATTTGATTATCCATAGTCAGCACGATTGCCTGAGAATTTGTTTTGTTTTGACTTCTCTGAGGAAATGCAAAGAGCTTGATACTGTAATTAAAATTTAACTTAACCATATGAAACAATTGGATATTACGAATGTTAAGCAGGATGATCAAGCTTATTCAGTGCTGAGGAGCAGGTTCCTAGTTTTAGGGAACTTGTTATGTTCAGAACTCATCCTTTCCCTCTCATCTTAGTGGGTGTCTCAGAGCCTTGCCAAGGAAGGTGTGAGCTCTAGGAGGTGTTCAAAAAGTGCTTAATTTCCCACGTTGTTGGCAATGACTGTTCCTATTATGTCAAATGCTTTTGTCTGGTCACAACTGAACCAATGATGGGCTTGACAATCATCTTTCTGGATCCTGGTTGGACTGCTCTGGAAAAGTTAATGCCCAAAGTAAGAATAATTTTTGGACAATTAAGAAAAAGACAGGATTTTTTGAGATGGAACTAATGAGTTACTAACAAGGAACTAACAAGTTACCACTGAAATGTGTTAGAGATACATAGACACTCATGGATTTCATATAGCTTCACTTTTATCTCTCAGAATTGTAATTATTAACAAGGAACATTTTTTCTGGCATTAAGCAATCACTTGAAATGTTGTCCGTTAATCTTATGTTATTCCTAGGCTTAATTTATAAATATTAGGGATATAATATACAACGTACTACTCTCATCTAAAAGGTGCAAGTACTAATGCAAAATGTCACTTGCTCTGGAAGTACGCCTGGTGTTGCCTGCAGGAAATATCTTGTTGAGAGAATAGATTGAGAAGAGATCATGCATAACTGATGTTGATTGAAGTTAAGTTTGTGCCTGATACAGTAAAGATATTGTTCACTACTTATCTTCCTTGTGAAAATATTACATGCTGTAATAGTACCAACATGTCCACGTGTGTTAGTTGTGCCTCATTCAAACAGCAGCTAGGGAGGTTCATTCTGCCCCATCACACGTTGTAAGTCACCCACCTGTGTTCTGCAGGGAGTGTCCCTGTGATCGCACTGCTGATGCTTATGGCCTGAGCCATGTGCATTTCAGTAATGTACCTCACCAGATAGTGCTTCTGGATGAAGCTTCACTCAAAGGCACTCCTACGCTTGTGGTTAGTTGGGGGAATTAGGCCCGGCTGTGAACGGTGTGTGACAGAGAAAGTTCACAAGCCTAGGAGTGGCCTTGCAAGTTTTGCCACACACTTGAGAAGCTCAGCCCCTTCCTGCCATCACATTGCTCACCATGTTTAGTGGTTTAGTGCCGCCATTTGCACGGGCCTTCCCCTTCCCTGCAGCACTGGGGTGGTAAATTTGTGCTCACACAGTGTCTCAGTCCAGATCAGAGGTGTAGCTCACTTGTAGGATGCAGGTGGTGGGAGTGGGAGTGTGCAATCGCTCACAGTCGTGCTGGGTGACAGCTAACCAAGACGGCTTCCTCCTCCCACGCACAGGGCCCAGCGCAGGGTTTTTTTTCCTGTTCTTGCCTGCTGTCAAGATGTGCAGCGGGCTCTCGGTCAGAGCAGGTGGGATGAGGTCACGTCCTCTGTACCGTGTCAGAATGGGAGTGATGAGCATCTCCTATCTCATCACACGAGGAGTCAGCTTCAGGAGAGGTTGGTGGCACTGACAGTTCTTGCTGTGCTGTCCTCCTCTGAGGAGGAAATTCCCTTTGTTGAGACTTATTTCTTACACCAAATACTGATCAAAGTTATATGTTGGTCTGCACCAGCAGCAAATTTGTCCCTGAGATTTTTATTCTTCAGTTGTTTAAAGCATACTCTTATGAATGATCAGTGTGAAGTGGGCTATGAAGAAGAAAATTAATTCTGTCTCAGTTCAATGTTCAGTATTCTGTATACTTTAAATCAGGTGTATATAAAATGGTCAATCTCTTTCCCAACCCATGTCAGCACTTAAGTTATTTTCTTGATTAGATATGGTGTCTGGCTTTAATGTGGGCTGAGGCTGGTTGAGTAGACCTGGTTATTTTATTTGCTTGTTTGGTAATTGAGGTTGATACCCACTGAAATTTCAGCAAGAGCTGAATGGAATCTAATTCTATTGCAGTCAAAGGTGCTGCTTTGTATGCTGCCCAACACAGTGGTTCATCGGTGCACTGGTAATAAAAGGAATAAAGTTGGAGTTGATAATAGTTTAGTGAGGGTGTGTTGTTTGAATGGGGGTTTACAAGAAAAGATCCTTGCCACAACACCACATCTCTTGCCTGCCTTTTCGGGGAAATCTTAAAGACTTTTTTTCCCCCTCTTGAGTGTATGTTCTTTTTATCCCTGTATAAATTGTGTATTCTGAACATGGGGTATGCACCTCTTTTAAAGCTGCAAACTTCTACTATGGATAGAGTACCAATAGGGATAATAAATAGGTACTTTTTCCTTTTTTTTTTTTTTTTAAAGCAATTTGTATGTTATGCTTCTGGATCCTAAAGAAAAGGAAGTGTACTTGACATTGAAATTGGCTTCATGGCTCCAGTTTTCTCAGCTCTGCACCACCTGCCTCTAATCAAACTGTCCAATTACAGGAAACAATTGTTTTCTTGCTTTCTGTTAAGCAGAGAAATTCATCCACTAAAGGACTTTTTACCAAATGTTGCTTTTGACAAAAACACTTTCACAATTTGTTTGAAAATAATGTGCTGATGTTTATGTCCAGTGTGCATGTTAGAATTCAAGCATATGGTCACCAAGATCCACAGAAGTGCTTTTACAAAATAGTAATATTTGTCTTAACTGATTGCAGGGTTTGGAAATCTCTATTGTATTGGGAGCAACTCAATGGACATTAATAGTTTCACGATTGTTGTGGTAAGCTGAGAATCATGCCCCGACCTATAATTATCACGTACAAGAAGAGCACTGATAATACGAAGGGAAATTGGTCTCCCTAGATATGCTTCCTTAATGTGAGACAATGACTTCAGGCTGTTTCTGAGCTGCAAATCTCCCAGGTGAAGTCTTGCTGGAGTAGAACAAAGTAGAATAAAAAGCAGAGTAAGAGGATCCAGCCTTGCTTAACAATGCTTTCCTTGCAAAACTGGATCTCAAACCAAACTATGGCCTTAACATGCTCAGTCAACCCTACATGAGATCATATGGAGAAAGCAAATACACAACTCATCCGCTCTCATTTTAGCAATGACGTTTATGCGTCTTCATCTTACGACTGCTTTTTATCTGGAAAAACACAGATTGATAATAAAATATTAACAATATCATCCACAATTTAGTATTTGATCACCTCACAGGCTTTATTTGAAACAAAATAGACTAAATAAAAGTGTAATGATCCTAGTTAGGAGGTGGTAAAAAAAAGACATATAATACACTGTAAAATTTCCTTGAGAAGCATAAGGCAGTTCTTGGAAACTACTGAACAGAGGAAACATGAGGAGCTACTATTCACTGTCTCATAACAAGAGAAAGGGAGGGGGTATTCTATGACATTGACAGTTGATAAATGTGAAACAGATAAATGAGTAAGGCATTAACTAGTAAGCCATCAGCATGTGGAATTAATTTCCATAGGAAATCTATATGAAATTGCAGCACAATTGGCAGCATTGATACGGCCATGTTGAGAGGAGTGATGTACTAAAATCAACTTTTTATTTCCAAAATGTGTTTAATATGTGTCTGCGTACTCACATACAACTTGCACCTATGCTAACTGGACCTATAGACTCTTATTTCCTCTGTTTGTGGAATCAATGAGAAGATGTTTTGTATACCCTAGAAGAAGCTTTGGAAATTTGATACAATCCCGTACATGAGAATTTCTCTTTGTCTTTATAACTGTACTTGTCTATACCTTTTTTACCCCCTCTCTCACATTTTCCAATTCTTCTGCCTTTTAAATCAAGATGAAGAAGAGAACAATGCTGGAGATTTCCATGTTGGCTGGCTTGTACTCTTTAGCAACTTCTTGTTTGTGTGCTGGAGAAATGGTTGGGGAATATATCATGTTATTCCTCTTATTTCCAAAATTGTTTTAGTCACACTTGACCAGCTGATCTTGCTGCATTTATATGGATAGTGGAGTAGTATATAAAATAAGAATAAAAATTCAGTAACTGAAGAACAAATCTCCATTGATTTTAAAAGAGAATACGAGAGTAACCTAACACAAAGCAAATGTTGCTTGCAGTGTAGTAAAACACAGAAAAAATCTGAAATGCTCTATAAAAAGGGAGACAGCATGTTTACCAATTGTTATTCCTATGACATGGATGATTCTTTTGTTTTGTTTTGTGTAACCTGTTGTTTATTATAATACCCATCAACATAGTAGCATCCATTCTTCATATAATGAATGCAAATATATTTTATACATATGCTGGCCAAAGAGCATGAACAAATACAGCCTGACTTCTCTGGAGCCAAGACAAGACAAGACAAGACTGAGAAGGGTTCAGATCTAGTGGAAAGTAGATATGGAGAGATTAAATTCCCAGCACTCTTAACACTGCAGTTTGTGCCTATGTCCATTTTCTGGAAGGAGATATAAAGTTTTGTCCTAAATCTTGTATAATAGAAAGAAGACGATTTGAAGAACACAGGAGGTTCAGAGAAGTGGAAAATGTTGCCTAAAGGTAAGATAGGTATGTTCTGTATGTTTCATGTGTGTAAGTCTGTATGGAGTTTTCCAGTTAGAGAAGATGAATATGAAGGTACTGGGGAAAGAGTAAGGTTAGTGGGTGGCAATGGAAGTATGAGGGGTGTCGGTATAGAAGATGTCCTGGCAGACACTGGAAATGCTGGAAGTTACCAGAAAAAATGTACCATACAGTAATAATTACATAATTACAAAGCCTTGTACCTGCTTATGAATTGATCCTGTTTTTCTTGCTGAAACAGGGAAAAGTTTTCCTCCGACTTTCCAGTTTCCTTTCATATATTCCAATTTAATTGTTGCCCACAGTTGTTGTCTTGCTTGAAGCGTGGTCATCCTGCCAGGTGTGTGCAAGTCTTCATGCACAGAAGGTTACTGCCAGTCCAGCCCTGCCTCTGGTGACTTGATGATCTCTTTGTGTTTGAATGCATGGCCAGCATCAGGGAACAAGAAAGAAATGGTATGCTTGAAGAAAAAAAGAGGGATAAAAGCGGAATTTCAAAGCACTGCAGATTCTGGAGGCCCACTGCCCATCTGGAAACACATGCCACAAATCTTGTGTGCCCGATGGCTGTTCAGCCTTTCCTGCTGTGTGGTGGGCAGTGGGCAATGTGTGAGCTGAGACAGAGAACTCCCAGCACTCCAGACCTCTGTCGGGGCTCCCCGAGGGGAAAGGAGATCTCTGCACATCAGAAAAAGCTTTTCTCTAGTATTTCTGCTGTTTCCAGTTGTTACAGGTCCTGGTGCATAAACCTTCCAGTGTGGTACACTGGAAGTATCTAAATTACACAGGTCTAGCTACACAGGAGGAATATACTCATCGTGATGGTTTCACACCAGCTCCCTCAGGGATTATCCCTGGGCAATGAAATTTTTGTGTGGAAGACAGAGGCACATGAATCACCGAGATACCATCATTGCTTCCTGTCCTTCACACTCTGTGTTACTGCATTTTTCCCACATTTGTCACTAACCATTATCACATTCTAGTGTGGGTCTTGCAACTCATTTAGCCCTATAGAAATACAAGCTTCCTTTGAGGAAGAAAATGGTGAAAAAAAAGACTTTTAACATACGTCACATGACTTAGTTATGTAAGAATGTCCATTATTCTGGAAGAACTGGCCCAGAGTCCAGCAAGTCCAACAGCCAACAGGTGCCCCCAGATGGCTTCAGAAGAATATGCAAGAAACAGGACCCTTGAGTGCAGAGCATGGTCGGTACTATCACTGTGTCAGAAAAGTTGGGCCGTGTGATTTTTAAGGGGGTAATGGCCATGCTGGCACTGCCCATTACACCACCTTGGAGATGCTGTCACAAAAACTGGTGAGCCTCCTTTTGAACTAAAAGCAAGAACAGTTGGCTAGCCACCCCTGTGGCAATTCCTTTGTGGGTCAGAACGGTATTTGGGTCTGTTTTTAACTGTATTGGTTAAAACTGTAATGAACAATTTTAGTTTTTTTTTATTCTGGACACAGTGCAAGCATTTTCTAGAAAGAGACAGAGCCTGCAAGATTATGATACTGCTCACGTGGCTTTTTGAGTGGGTAGCTGAAACATTTAAAGTAACCAAAAATAATAGTAGGGAACATACGATAGCTTTTTGTTATGTTTTCTATTTTGTAGGACAATCTTTAGCTAGTTATTCATGCTGAAATTCATTACTTTCAGGACTCACAAATATATTTTATGACTATCTAACAGCTTGCCTGCCTATTAGAACACAGCCTTACAAATAGCAGCACAGAAGCATTCGCAAAATTAATTTAATTAGTATTCTATCAGCTCGGGAGCTTAACTACTTTGAATAGGTGTTGCACAGGCAGTATAATTTGATGGCTCCTGGAGTTAACTCAAGATTCCATAACCTATTTTTTTCAGCCGTTGTGCTTGTGGACAGAGGGTCACAAAATCTTTCAGGCTGCCCAGCTCTTAAATAGTATGCTTATATGTAGGTAGCTTAAGTAAAATTTGTAGGATACATTGAAATATTTGGATGAAAGCTGCTTTACAGGGTAAGCACAAAGTATTATTATAAGAAAAATTATTACATTATCAGCAGTGTGGCTTACAAGACTCAGGAACTTCTGGCTTCGGGAGACATGGGGGGTATTTTGTTTTAATGTAAGTTTTCAAGAAATCTAAAACAGACATAGTAAGGACATAGATGTAAAACAAATAGCACTGATGTTAACTTTATTAAAAAGCTTCATTGTGGTATCAGGCAGGAAGTGAAACTGCTTTCAAACTGCAAATATTTCTCAATCATTTCATGCACCAGCAATCTTTGTAATAGGTTTTCTGTTGTTTTTTTTGCAAAATGTTCAGATGAGCAGATAAAAGTTCAGAGAGAAGGGGAAAGGCAGTCATTTTTCTTGGATTTCACTAGCCGTATATTTAAATCTGTGATTCAAAATGACCTTAGAGTCTGTCTCAGAGAGCAGATGTGCACACCGAAGCTCTGAGCCCTATTTTTGCAGGGCCATTCCTTTCCATAAGCCAGCAGGGCTGTGTGCTAGCAGGCTGCTAACTGGCTCTGGGTGTTGACTTGCCTGTTGAGAGTTCAGAGACAGCTGAAGTAGAAACGGCTCGCAGCTACCTCCCCTCCCCACCCTCTGCTGGGGACACTGCCTCGCCAGGAGCCGGCGGGATGTGATGTGTGCCTGCACCACAGCCAGGGAGCTGATAGCCCGCTGTTCTCTTGTGAGAGCTCCTGCTGATTTCGGGCTGTAAACTCTGCTGACTCAAGAGGGGATACTTGTTCTGCTAAACCCTCCCTGGGATGGCAGCTTCCAACAGAGGGACAGAGGCGACAGCTGGCAAGGGTAAACGCTTCATCCGTCCCAGGAAGATCTGCCAGCGAATGTGCATCGACACTTTTAGGTTTTGTTCTACTTGGAACTACTATTCCGCCTCTGAGTATCATGTTATGTTGATCCCAGAGGGTCAAGTACAAAAGTATTGAGCACTTAGAGATACTAAATGCCCTTACTCGGTGAATTAATGGGGCTTGAGAGCACTTGGCACCAGGACTGATTGAAAAAACTGCCATTAAAACTGTTGCTTGACAGAAAAACAGTTTTTTCATTAAAAACTGAAAGCTAGAAAACTGAAACTTCAGCTAGCATATTCATTTCTGCACCTGGGTCAGACTAAGGACTAAGTGTTAATTAGGAGTCTCTTGACTCAGTAAGACTTGCTAAAAGTGTGGTGTGTGGGGCATCTAGAAGAGCAGCAGGTGTTGTGGTAGATTTTACTTGTCTAATCTTGTAGTTTCTAGCCACCACAACCCCAGTCTCTGCACCTATTTAACCAGCAAAAGTTTATTCTTTCTGTACAAAAATGGAAAAGAAAAGGTAGGAAAAGCACGTGCAGTTAAAAGTTTCCAAGGTAATTTTATTTCACAGTATTTGAAAGTGATCTAGTTTGATGACTTATTGGGTTACATTTTAGTCAATTGTTTGGATTCTGACAAATTGAACTCTTGGTAAATTGAGAGAGAAAATTAAGTCTTTTATAAAACTTTGCAAACCTGTTCTGAGGATGAAAACACCTCAATTTTTATAAGGAAATATATGTTATTGATGTTGACCACGTCTAGACACTGGCCTGGGATCCGGGAGACCTGGATTCAGTTCTCTGTTCGTTGTATGGTTTACAACGTATCACTTAGTTTTCCTTTGCCTCACTTCAGTATCTGTAAAACACGGGTGCTGCATTTACTTTGCAGAGGTGTTGCAGAGATCAGTACTTTGAAGAGAGTGATGTGCTCAATTACTATAGACAGTGAAAAGTGTGAAGTCTGCACTTTTGTTGTTCCCTGGATTCTTATTCTTGACATTTTGCTTTGCCAAATGGGAAAATCACAAAGCTCTCCAGAATCATAGCAATCTGCTGATCCTGCTCTCTTTGCTTGTTCCAAAGCCTGTAAAATTTTATTAGAATCTTTGCAGTGACTTCATATACTTTGTGTTGGACTTTAATGACCTCGAGACCCATGTGGACCAATGTATTTATTGTTGTGTGCTGAACATCCTCACATTTCAGAGGCTGATCTCAAGACTGCTGAGAGCTTGTCAAAGTCCTTCATTAGGTACTGTGTGTTTGTTTGATATCCAAAAATTTCAAAAGCATGATTCTAACAAGAAGAAAAGCATTACGTACTACCCCAAAGGGATTGCTCCATTTGCTCTGTTTGTTCCTCAAAACTTTTAGATAATGATAGTAAAGCCTAACGGTAACATGCTGCAAGGCAAAGGGACCCCTCATTATCATAGGCGATATCATTCATAAAGACACAACTAAATAGCCAGAAGGGTGAGACAGAGCCTCTCCAAGCTTTGCAGGGAATTGGTGGCTGCAGGGTGTGCCCCGGGTGTTCCAGGAGCCTTGATTCATTACCATTATTGCTCTGTTTGCACAGCATTTGTGAATGCTGTAGAAAGGTTTATAAACAAGTGTCAGATAACAGAAGTACTTGATGAGCTCTCTAGTCACACAACTGCAGATAGCGGGACACTGATGATGATGAACAGATGAATCATTTCTAACACAATTTAGAGGAGATGGAAGGGGATGAGGTGGTTTGCACATGAATGAGTTCCTCTTCTCCAAATCGTTCAGTTCTTAAATCTGTGTTTAATGCAGACAGTTGGCAGTTTTAAGATCCTAAGGCCAGTCAGGTTAGAAGGGACCTTAGAAGGCCTCATGTGAAACCTTCTACTCAGAATTGGGTCAGCTGAAAAATCAGACCAGGTTACTCAGGGCTTTGTCCAGTTAGGTATTGAGAAACCCCAAGAATAGAGATTGCACAACCTCTTTGGACAACCTGTTCCTCTTCTTGATTTCAAAGGTTTTTATTGCGAAAAATTTTTTTACCTCAGATCCAGGCTGAGCCCCACTTGCAATTTACACTCTCTGTCCTCCCACTGTGTATGACTGTGAAGAACCTACTTTCATCTACTTGATCGTTATCCTCATAAGAACTGGGGAGCTGCTGTTAGTCTTCCAAAATCCATCTCTTCTTCAAGCTGAACAAACCCACCTTCCCCAGCCCCTCCTCACTGGGCAAGTGTTCCAATGCTAGTAGACTGCTGAAGTCACTGGTTCACAGGTTATTTTGAGTTGGAAGGGACTCACAGGATCATGTAGTCCAACTCCCAAGCGAACACCCACCCAGGGATCAGACCCACAAGCGTGGAACCATGGGCACCACGCTCCATCCATCCAAACCTCCCACCATCTAGGCCATGTCACTGAGCTCCTCCTCCAGTCTTCTCTTAAACACCTCCAGGGATTGCGACTCCACCACCTCCCTAGGCAGAGCATTCCACTGAGAGATCACTCTCTCTGTGAAAAAGCTATTCCTATCATCCAGTCTAAACCTCCCCTGGCATAGCTTAAGCTCCTCTTGTTCTGGTGTTGGCAGCCTGAGAGCTGCAGGGCTTCTAGCCTCACTGACTCTGCAGCCTTGCAGCCGTGGTTGGGGCAGATTGTCAGCTGGCATTGCCAAGGGTCTCAGTCCATTCCAGGACTGCTGAAATATTACTCTGGAATTTCCAAAATGAGGTACTGTGTAATTTTAGGGAGGAGAATTTCCAAAAACACAACATTTTATTCTCTGAATTGACTTCTCCTTCAGTTCCCCTTTTTCCTTCCCCCTCCAAGTAATTTTCCTCAGAACTGACATTAAGTAAGGCACAGGCTGAACCTACAAATCCTTTTTATTTTTTTTTCTTAAGTTTATGCAGAGGACTGTGGGAAATGGGCAGGAGACCCTGTCATTAGTAAGGTGTTTGTTTAACAGAACAAAACTATTTCCCTCTTTACTGTAGACTTCAGATTCTGAACAATTATTAACTTGTTGCCTTCCCTCTTCCTTCCTTCCTTTTCTCTTTATAGTTGTACCTGAGGTTTGGCTTTTCTCTCTTATCTGCTGCTTTCAACATGTTAAAAGGAAATTTTTGTGGGATTACAGAGGCAGCAAGTAGAGGATGTTCCAGAAGGGAGGCTAAAGTAATAATAATATAATAATTAATTATTTTTAATTCATAAAGGCACCATTATAGTTATAATCCTAATTTTACATATGCAGGCAAACTCAGAGCGTCCTAGGAAAGCTTGAGAAGGGACTGTGTTGCTAGTCCTGGTGCACCTACTCAATTGGCATCCTTTCCTCCTCTCATCCTCCTTGCTGTACCACGCAGCCAACATCCATGTGAACTTGGAGGTAACTGCCTGAGATTGGTGACACCATCAGAAAAAACATAGATTTCTACTTGGCATAGTGTTGTATTAAGACAATGAGGCAAAAGGGCCAGTTAATTTCATTCATCCACAGAAGATGCCTCACAACATGAGGTTGAGCTGATGGAATTCTGAGCCATAGGAGGCTGTGTGAATGCCATGCTGCGTTGAAAAGGGCCTAGAAAATGTTATGAACAGTTGTAACACTTGAAGTTATAAAACAGGCTTAATTAAAGCTCATATTTCAGCATATTGGCTAGACTCTGTAGGGATCAGGAAGGATTTTCCCATATCCATATACAGCACTTTGTAATTGGTCAGGTGCATTATAGGGTTTTTGTCTTTCTCTAAATCCGAAGTAATCATTAAATACTCCAGCAGCAGTGGGATGCTGGACATGAGCATCAGATTGGCCTGATGTGGCATGGCAGATATAGTCTTTCTTTAGGTTGTTGATTGTTTTCCCTTTTGGTTTTTACTGTGATTCTTGCAATACTTCATGTTTTTCTAGCTCCTGGACGAAGGTAATGGCCATGAGAATCTTGGCTCTAACTAGGTTGCTAATTTTTTAGCTGTTATATCAGTACAATAATGGTTGGAAGTATGACTACACCTCTGAAGCAGAAGGAAACCCAGGCCATCTTTGTATAATGCATTGGTTGCTGCTACTGTCTTTGCATGTCCCCACTCAGAGCAACTACATAATCCATAACTTTGTCCTATAGTGGAAACATATTAATCAAGTAGAAAAATAGTTCTGACCTTTGAAGTGCTCTGCGAGATGGATAAGAAGATGGTTTTTATGCCTGCATGTTTTTCATGGCTGCAGTAGATGTGACTACAGAACTATTTCTACACAGACATTCAGTTTGTGTAGCTGGAAGCCTGGAAAGCTTTTGGGAGGGGTGAGAGCAGTATCTAAGCCCAAAGCTAGACGTTTATATGTGCCTGCTTAACTCCTGCCTGGTATGTGACCCAGTTTCCTGGAGACTAATGTAGCTGCTTAGGTCTCCCACATTCTTGAAGTCCTAATGTGATCATGCAAAGGGCAGAGGCATCTGAAATGGTGGCACACTTGACGCAGGTCAGACGTGAGGTGTCGGATCCTGGCCAGGATGTGCCTGAGATATATTCTCTTATCCTGCTGGGAAATGCTGGGGGTAGTAGCTGAGAGCTTATCTACTACTGAGTACAAAATGCTTATGGCAGGCACACCATGTGTTTCTGGCTGCTGTGTGCGGATGCACAACCTTTTAGAGTTTTGTAACACAGGGGCATCCTCCAGTTGTATCCATCTGCCAGCTGCTCATGGTATCATGGAGTGGGAAAGGTCATTTTACTGAGGCAGGAGAATGTGGAAGAGGGTCAGAGGATACTTGACCAGATTGTTCTATCTTGTGTGATTTAACAAGGCAAATAAAAGCAATCCAATTCCTGTGCTCTGTTTCTATTGAGAGGACAGATTGCTTTAATTAAAAGACCTTTTGTAAAAAGACCCCTCTCTAAAATTCTTTATGAAGTATTTACAAATCATTAAGATTACTACTAATTGTCACTGATCATTGCTTACAGTGAACTAGGAGCAAAATCAGGTATGATACTACACATTTCTTAAACAAGGAAGGGTCATCCCTACACTGAATTGCTTACACTTACTGCCCAGCATATATGTATATTGGGGGATGCAGAGAATACGAAATTGATCCCCAATGAGTTTGGAAGCTTCTGATAATGCTTTAATAATATGGCACTCATGCAAAAATGTCACTTTCTTCTCAATAATTAATGTCCATGAAAAGTTTAATATGTATTTATTTGGTATGTTGCAATACTGACACATGAGCAGAATATTAAGGGGCTTTGTATGCGTGAAAGGGTTTTCACCTGCATGTTGACTTTTAATTCTTTTTTTAAATGCTGAACAATAAGGTTTATTCTAATTAAAAGAAGAAGATGGATTATTCCTCCAGAGTGACTGTGGTAGAAAATTTAATTTGTGTTGTATTAATTTCTTCTTAGCTGCTTGCAAGAAAATGACATGGTGAAATGCTTAGGCTCTGAGCAGAAATGAAAAGTAAATTAAAGTACTCTTGCAGTGTATGAAAAATTTCTTTGCAAAATTTGCAGGAGCTTGTCTTGGTCAAATTATATGCTTTTAACTCAAAGTGAGGGAAGAAAAATTACTAATGACACCCAGAGCCAGAGCAAAATGGTTTCAGTTTCTTGAACAGGGCACCAAGATGTGAATCATCATATTTTCACTGTCAGAAAAAACCTGAGTGTTTTTTCCTCAGGATAACAAAGGTACATGTCAACTGTCTGATTAAGAAAGCTCAGCGAAGGCAACACATGTTAGTTTTGCAATGAGGTAAACTTCCTCAGGTCAACCCCTGGCAGGGTACAACACTCATCTCATCAAGTCACCTT
This sequence comes from Pitta sordida, assembly GCA_013390025.1. Classification (NCBI taxonomy): domain Eukaryota; kingdom Metazoa; phylum Chordata; class Aves; order Passeriformes; family Pittidae; genus Pitta; species Pitta sordida. The sequence goes on along the minus strand of WEKX01025677.1, from coordinate 113,521 downwards.
GTGGTAAAACTTGTAATGCCTCATCCTCACTATTTTTCTACCTCAGGGTAGCTGGCCTGCATGTCAGCTACCCTGAGGTGAAAAAGCTGCCTCTTTATCAGCAGGCATCAGCCCTCAGCAGGGTTTGTGCAGGGCACACAGCCCTTGGCTGTCCCCAGGTGTGACAGTCAGCTTGTACCTTTGCCTACCCCACCTCTGCCTGCCTCTCCAGTGCTCTTCTCAACTCAGAAGTCCAGTGTCTCTCATGAATTCATTCCAACACACTTCACCAAATCTGGCTCATAAAAAGTTCTCAGGCTGTCAGGAGGACTGTTAACTAGTTTCAAAAAACTGTAATATTATTGAAAATCACTGTGTGGTGTGTATTCTTCAGTCCTGAATATATGACTGAGATTTCCTTGCATGATGCCTTTCCCTTGTTGACACTCTCTAAGCTACTCTCCCACCTACTCCTTCTTCAAGCATTCCTGCTGGCTGCAGGTTTGCCTTCTTATGCTTGGCATATCCCCACTTCCATCTTGCCATATCCCCACTTCCATCGCTACCAGCAAATAGGGGTCTTCTTATCTCTTTGTCTCATCTCATTCTCATTTGCCGAAGAACCCTTATTTCTGTGCTAGAAGCTGGAAATACAATTTTCCTTCCCACCAGTCTTATCTCCCAGGCAGAGCAAAAAGAAGTAAATTATTCAGTTGACCACATTTTAGCTGCAGTGGGGTGAGAAGCAGATGGTTAATAGCCATTGTTATTTTTCTTTTCATTATACATATAAGCCATTGCAGGGGGAAACAGAGGTGTTAGTTTGACTGGGGAGAGGCAAGGGATTGCATGCATCCTGCACTTTTCTCTTTGGGTGAACGGGTTGTCATCAAAATCATATGGTCTCTGCTTTGATTTGTAGAACTTCTCCTGAACGTTGGGCTTGCCTGGAGATGACATTGAAAAGTTCCCATACTACAGGCAGACAGATGAATGCCCTCGAGCTGAAAGTAAGACCTTGCTTGACTTAGAAAATGAATGTCATTTTTCTGGTATTGTTATTGAAGATAGTGTTATACTCCTGTGTATCTGAACATGACAGCAGTTACAGCACAGTTTACTGCTTATAATCAGCTGTGATAGTGTTTGTTTTAAAAGTTGAGTGAATCACTAGAAACGTGCTTACTGAATGATTTTATTGGGGAAAACAGTTGCCTTGTAGCTATGTGAACTCACAGACAACCAGAAAATAATGTCGTACCAAATCATCACAACACCTTAGGTAGATTCTGTATTTTAGTTATGGAGAGCCTCTCAGTTGAGCGGGTTGTATTTGAGAGTGCTGTTGTTAACTAGTCTTTTTAATTTCTGTCCTAATATTCCTTCCTTTGGTGAGAAATTGTGTTTTCCCATCTCCTCTTCCCCTACAATTTGAAATGCGTGGTAATCCAGTGTACCTCTGTCAACACTCTACTCCTGTTACTGGGTTATTCTTCAATATTGATCATTGTCTTCTCCTATAAGGATGCTTTAGAAGCAATGGGCCACAGTATTCACATCTCTTTGACTCCCTAGATTTGATTCTAAGCTCTGCTAAACCCACCCAAGATCAAACTCTTGATTTATTTGTGAGTTCAGACTTCTTACCCCAGGTCCTGTGAGTGATCTCTTCATGTGGGTGGCCTGTGTGCTAAAAGGTTGGGCCTTGCATTTTTCTAGCCAAGTCACATGTGGGCCTCTGGAATCTCAGAAATTTTCCACTTGATAGACGAAGGGGACTTCAGAAGCACTGCTATAAGTACTTAGAAATATAGACTGAGAAAGTGTTTCAGTGTGCAGATACCCTACTCTCTTTCCCACTTTTAGAAAATGGTGGCATATTTATTTGAACCTGCAGTTTGGCATAGTTGTGGGTGTAGTCTGGTTTTGACCAGGATTTACTTGTCTGTCTGCAGAAATGGCACAGAGGCTTGGAAAGCTGCGAGATGCAACTTGGATCAGTTACATCAGTATGTTTTGTCTTCTTTGAACGAATTTTGAATTGGCCCTGGTGTCATGAGTCCTTCCTAAGCTTCAGGATGCTGTGAAGGAAATGCTGTCCCTTAGAAATCTGTGTGTTAAAGGTTCAGCAAATGTGCCGAATGAATGTGCGTTCTTGGGTTTAAGATGCTGTCGNCCCCTACAATTTGAAATGCGTGGTAATCCAGTGTACCTCTGTCAACACTCTACTCCTGTTACTGGGTTATTCTTCAATATTGATCATTGTCTTCTCCTATAAGGATGCTTTAGAAGCAATGGGCCACAGTATTCACATCTCTTTGACTCCCTAGATTTGATTCTAAGCTCTGCTAAACCCACCCAAGATCAAACTCTTGATTTATTTGTGAGTTCAGACTTCTTACCCCAGGTCCTGTGAGTGATCTCTTCATGTGGGTGGCCTGTGTGCTAAAAGGTTGGGCCTTGCATTTTTCTAGCCAAGTCACATGTGGGCCTCTGGAATCTCAGAAATTTTCCACTTGATAGACGAAGGGGACTTCAGAAGCACTGCTATAAGTACTTAGAAATATAGACTGAGAAAGTGTTTCAGTGTGCAGATACCCTACTCTCTTTCCCACTTTTAGAAAATGGTGGCATATTTATTTGAACCTGCAGTTTGGCATAGTTGTGGGTGTAGTCTGGTTTTGACCAGGATTTACTTGTCTGTCTGCAGAAATGGCACAAAGGCTTGGAAAGCTGCGAGATGCAACTTGGATCAGTTACATCAGTATGTTTTGTCTTCTTTGAACGAATTTTGAATTGGCCCTGGTGTCATGAGTCCTTCCTAAGCTTCAGGATGCTGTGAAGGAAATGCTGTCCCTTAGAAATCTGTGTGTTAAGGGTTCAGCAAATGTGCCGAATGAATGTGCGTTCTTGGGTTTAAGATGCAAGTCTCTGTTCTGCTCCAGCAGAGGTGAATTACCATTTACAGGTGAGAGAAGTGGCCTGTTTCCTTTGCCTTTAAGGAGAAGGTTTTTATTTTTTTACACATAAATATGAGTTACAGTTCTTTCACGCAGTCTACTTACATGAAGACTTCTTTAAGCAATATCGTGGGTCACTAAAGGTCCAGAGAGGAGGCTGTAAGTGGTGACAAGTATCTGCAGGTGAAAGCCAAGTAGATAAATACATAAGGTACTTTGGAACCTGTTTTCTTATCTAACCTTTTAAGGCGGTCATTAACAGTTTCCTTTTTATCCTTCGGTTGAAATCTCTGCTCACCTTGAAAAAGCCGATTGTTCAGTGGGAAGACTCATTAGGAACTGTTTTTCCCTCCATCTCAGCAACTGGGCAGTCAGCCCTGAGGTTTTATTCCCAATTTTGGATTGGAAGGCTGCTTTAAGTAACAAAATGTTGCTGAAGTCAAGTGTCTTTGGCCATCCAATTTTACTTGCTTTACAGCTAAAGGTTGTGTAGTTTTGTGTGTGTGTGAATCTTTATTTGGGCCCACTTTAAGACTAAAACCGAGAGATATCTCAGGGGGGTTATGGTTAGCTCACACTATGCAGAATTACACACAGTAGGAAATCTGGGGATTTCTCTCTCTTGCTTCAGTGACTCTAGCAGCTTGCCCAGCAATCCTACAGCAACACGTTGTAAGGGTCATGGGTTTGGAGCGAAGCCAGCAGTAGTGTTAGCACGAAGAATTCCTTATGACTCCACCTTTTTTTTTTTTTCTTCCCTGTTACTGGCCCAACACAGGCAGCAAAAGTAACGTGTCTGAACCTGTTTCCTTGTCTATCTGGTGGTTACCCACTTTCTTCTCCTCTACTTCAGGGAAAGTGGGGAAGAAAGGTTTGCCTGTGCCCAGCAGCACTGCAGGTGTCTGTCCCTCTGAAAGAGTCCCAGCGGTGTGGGCGAGCTGGAAAGAAAAATCCCCAGTGACTTCACCCAGCTTGGCTTGTGGTGGTTACTCACAATGAGGTCATTTTTTTTTCTGTTTTGTTTTGTTTTAGCTATGCATGCTTAATGCTACATCTGAGTTTTTGCATATGAGTGAAACTGCAGCTCTGGGACTGAATCAGGGAGTTTTCTCTGCAGAGTAATTTTGGTGAGTAAACACAGATAAGAGGAAGCTGGGTTAATCCAATAACTCCTCCCTCAAGGGCAGGTGCAGCAATGTGGCTCAAGGTACAGAGCAGAGGAAATGCCTTGTTGACACAGGTGATCAGAGCAAAGTGGCCAAAATTGATCTAATGATAGGAGTTTGCAATGCAAAGCCCTGCTTTCTCAAGGCTGCTATTTCCAGCCCTCCATAGCACATCTCTGTTCTTTCACCTCCACTTGGCCAGGTATCATGTTGTGGGTGACTTCCCAGCTCCTCTTCATGATCTCTCTGTAACTGCATTGCTACAGTGTAGCTTGGACTGTGCTGTGTTAACCTGTGAGGATTATTAAAATAAACTCTGAGTCATATTTGAGCTGTACGTGGGATAAGATGGTTATCAAGATTTATTCTTATAATTAGGTGTCTTAAACATTGCCTCATTAGATATCTTCTGTGACTGTTGGAAAAGTCCTCAGGGGACTAGTGGTTGTTTGTTTTCAAGGGAAGTTCACATGATAAATACAGAAACTTGCCACTCTCTGAAGGTTTTTTTATTAATGACAATTAACTAGACATTTTTCTTTAATCTTTGATTCTTGTCCTGATTTCTCCCCAGCCTTTCCACTGCTATTACAGCTCTAGTATCCTATGGCAAGGAAGAACATAACATTATAACTGTTCACACGTGGGAGATGGAGGAACTGCATGAAGAGCCCATCAGATAGGAAGGTAAGAAGCTGCTTAGATTTGTATGGAGTAACTTCCAAGTTTGGCAAGCTGGGCTGGAGTGCCTTGGCCCAGGCTGAACTCTTACTCCTGTCAGCACTGCTGGTTTTGTAATGGCTCTGAGCAATTCCTTTCCATCCTGTCCTTAAATGTTTAGCACCCAGGGTTCAAGAATGGTTTGCTTTAACTCTTTGGTATTCCTCTTCTTCCTCCATGCTTATGGGGCTGGCTGTGAAGTAGCACCATTTCCTTTCCCCTGGTCTTCAATAGGTTGCCTGTCCCTTGCCCTCCTTTGCTCACATGGCTGTTTGCTGGTTCACCTCCATCTCTCAGGGTCTCTATCTGATAAGTCTGGTGGTGTTCTGATGCATTTCTGGGAGGTGTCAGAAAATATCCAAGGATACATAGTTCTTTTTTCGGTCGTCTTTTCTTCTAACCTCAATCAGGAAACCTTAATCTTCAAATTCTACTTCTCCAGTGGTCACCACCATTTTTTGCCTCCTCCTGTCTGTCCCCTCACTTCCCCTTCAAAAACAGGAATAACTGGCTTAGTGCTCCCACTCAGAGCTCGTGGTCCACTGGGTGTGTGGGACACCACACGTGAAGTAGGAACTGCTCTGAGAGGAAAAGAAAAGATGTTGCTGGCTCTTTGAGGCAGACCTCTGCCTTTCTGCTTTCCACTGCCAAATTATCTCTAACTGCCACAAGTTTTAGGTGAGATGGTTAGATAGAGCTAACTGCATAATATGATCTCTCCACTGGTAGCTTTTACAGTCGAACATTGAAAATTTTTTACATTTCTTTCTTCAACTTTTAATCTTTGTGTTGCTTCATGGGGTTTTTTTGTTGGCTAACACTAGGATATCTAAAATGTATTTTTAGAAAGACTAGTGGATCTGGAATGCTTTTTTTTTTCCTTCTGCAGAGCTGTGCCAAAGGTGTGTAGATTATTTAATACTTGTCAGTATTCTCCTAGTTCAAGATTTTCAGCCATGTAGTCAGGGGCAAGGAGGAAATAACGTGGTATAATTGATCACTCCTGTATTGTGAGCAATGAGTTGTGAGCAAAGACCATGAAGGCTGTGACTTGTTTCTCTGCATGATTTGATGGATTGATCTGTGATTAATCTGGAAACAGGAAGAAAAAGCGGATAATTAACAACAAACATGACATTTGGAATGAATAATTTGACGAGTTGAAGGCATGGATTAACTGTATTTAAATACAGAGACTATTTGGAAAGGTTAAAGCTAGGAGGAGTTCTGGAATAGGCTGCATCAGCAAACTGGTACATTATTTACTCTGGCAATGTTTTCAGTGGTAGGGAAAGCTATTCCAGGAGGTGTTAGTCTGGGCATGGTCAACACTGGCTCAGAGTTTGTATAAAATGCAGAATCAGGAGATTACTGTGCACAGAAGTAGACTTTAGAATTGTAAGGTGCTTCGGAACATCAGCCTGTTGGATCTGCTGAGACGTTTTATTCTCCTCTCTGGAAAAGAGGAATTGGCTCATGCTGTGGAATGACTAACAAATTGTCTCTGAGGACTGGCCAGTTAGGTAGGAAAATGTTATTTACCTTGAAAACAACACAACATTTTTTACGCACGTTGAAGATGCTAATAATAAACTGTCAGTGGAGCTCTGCCCTTTGCTCATAACTGTGGTCATCTCCACAGTATGACTGAGTGTTAGCATTTGTCATTTCACCCAGACTACTCATGCACAGAACCTAACAATCTCCCTCTCCTGGGAGGTTTGGACGTGAATCATGGATGAGGTTTTGGATCTATGCCACAAGTCATGGGAATTGTGGAAAGAAATTGTTATATGCTGGATTTGTGTTATAGTAAGCCACATACTGTCCTAGAATTAGACTCCTACTTTACATATTCAGAATCCGAGTCCAAGAGTCCTAACTCAGATGAAATTCCTCTTGCAGTTGGAAAGTTTGACTCCCAAACATAATTTAGGTTTTCACTTGCCTACTCGTTTACAGTTTCTTTTCTTTCTTATATGTTTTGTTTTGGATTCAGACTGGTTCTTTCACATGAAAAGTCTGTGTTTATTCTTTGAGTGACTAATCAATACTTTTATTTTTGTACTTATTTCTCTTCTCTTTCATGTAGTTAAAGATATTTGGTTGAACACCTTCGCTTCATATTCTGGTGCATACATTGTTTTTGTAAGAGGCAAGGGTTGTGAAAGTCTTTGTGGCAGATACCTGGGTTAGACCCAGTTAAAGGCTGAATTTTAGTACGTTCTGCCATAGGAGGTAAGGACATTCAGTACATCACACACATAAACCTGCTGAAGGCCCAGTTAACTCAGCTCCAGCAGAACATCTATTTGCTATGTGATTGTCCACTCTGGAGTAATTAATTAGTAGAAAAAATACTGCCCTGATGTCCAAATTTTGTCATTTTACTGGGATGCCTTAAAAAACGATGCAACACCTCCTCACGCACCACATGTCCAACCTCCCTCCCCAGAAGACCAAACCCCAACCATAATCCCCAAACGTTGCAGAAAGGAGAGCAAAACATCCAGAGAGATATTGGGTTCATTCTGCCAGAAATGTGTTGTCTCCAATATCTTAGGTCAAGTCTTCTACAGGAAACTAAATTAGTTTGTGGGAATAATTCTTAAACCAGCCTTACAGAGTCCACGTGATTCTATATTTTATTATTCCACATTTTATTATTTTGTAGAACTTGCTTTTATATGTGAAAAATAATTAGAAGAAGAATACAATTAAGCTGAAATTAACTAAGGCTGGATAGATTCACCATAGGTAGTGATGATATCTGGAGCTTAACAAAAACCAACCTGTCATGTGCATCCAAATGGTATTTTGAGATATGTACTGAGCTTAATAGAACTAATATTACATTTGAAAAGAATAAAGGATACTATTTTGGAACTTATTCTTTTCTGAGGCACAGCTGAAGGGTGAAACTAAGCTTTTCCATAAGATATATGAGACAGAATTCATACTCTACCAAATGAGACCTTTAAGCTTCCACCTGCATATTATGGCTCTAATAAACACGTTATCAGCTCATGAAAATGATGGCAAACAGGTGACTGGAGGATTTGATAAGTCAGCAGCAGAGATTAACAGATTTTTCTCAGGGAAAAGGTAGGAGAGATTCCTTTATTTAAAACAATTGCAGTGTGTGAATTGACTGCACTTAAATCATTACTGGCAATTAGTATGTGTCAGAGAGGTTGCAGCTGGCTCCAATTACAGGTAGAACTTTTAGAAGCTGAACTTAATTGTAAGTGTGATAGTGAGAGGCTGAGCAATGCATGTCAGGCTAATGGTGCTCCCAGTGCAGAAAGGAGGGCAAGATCTTATGAGCTGGGACTCGATTATTTTAACTAGGCCTAGTCCCTGCCCCCTGGGAAATAGATATCACATAGGAAAATTTCTGGGAACACAGCTCACCTTGCTGAGCTTTTTCGGGTGGTGGAGAGAGCTTAGAAATGATGCAGTACAGGCAATCCTTCTCCTTTGTCCTGCAGTCTTCCAGGTCATATCCAGTTTAGGCTGCATAATCAATTAAGCTCAAGGCCAGCAACCTGCTGCCTCAGAGTCCCTGCAGCTGTAGTCAGGGAGTGATTTGCAGACTGCAAATACTGGGTATTTTGATGGGGCACTCCCTTTTCTGTAATTGTCACATGTGAAAAACTCTTTCCTTGTATGATGGCAGTATGTGGGACTCCATGCCATAAAGACTCTTGGACTTACAGCCATGTGCTTATGGTGCTTCTGCTGTAGTCATGTTAACAGGATCAATCTTAGTTTTACCATGGGCTATGCCCATAAGCCTTCACCCAGGTCATGGACCAAGGTATCTTTTGTGCCATTTCGGTTCTCTCTCTGATTACATGAGTGTGTTTATTGACATGTGGCAAAATAGTGATGTTTTGAGTAGAAGACTAGTGTATATCTGACTGTATGTTAGGAATGGGGATTACAGTATGTTGACCACTTCTCATACTTCCATAGAAGTAATGTGATCCACCTTGCCAGAGAAATGTATCATTAGCTCTCTTGAAGTTCCAGTTATGCCCGCAATTGGTATGTCCCTTTGAGCTGTGTTACTTTGCCTAACTCCTGTGCCCGGTTACAGGAGCCTTAAAGTATGGAAGATAAGTGTTAATATTCCCATTTAGGAACTCAGTGCTGGATATAAACCCTATGTGTATCCCAGTGTCAAGATGATGCCCTCAGGTGGAGCCCAAGCTTACTGCTGGCTTGTGGAGGTGTTTGTGTACATTTAATGGAAGAAGGGAGAGCATGGAAAACAGGCTACTTTTTTGACTCTTTACTTCCCTCTCCTGTATGTCCACTGGAGGAGAGAGGCTAAACCTTTGTGATCTGTGTAGTGTTGAGTTGTACCTTTCTTTTTCCAATAAAAAGGTGGATCAAGGCTACTGCATTTTGAAATATTTTGTTGAACAACTTCAACTGGTTTTTACTTCAGCTGGACTTATCAATGAACTGTGGTATGACTATTTGTGCCTCCTTGTTCATTAGCCAGCAAACAGTGCCTGTGTGGGAAGAGGCAGGGATGTCACAGTGTGCATGCACTTGGGCTGATGCAGGGACTCAGGCATCCTATTGGTTCTTTCTATTGCTCATAAACCCATGCTTGATCAGCAGGACATCTACCATGAAACTCATTAGAGCTGCTATTTTGCGAAAGCAGGGTGATGTTTCACATAGCATGTGCTAATGTGAAAAGGATGCCATGCTTGTAAAACTAAACTGGAACTTTGTTGGAGAAGCATTAAGCATTCCAGCCGTGCACACAAGGCTGAGTTTCAAGTAATTCCTCCAAAGTCTTCCCCTCTGACAGCTTTTCCACTTGCATCCACGTTCCACAGATGTTGCAATAATGTTGGTAATATGTTTCAAATCCTTAACTCTTTTTCTGGACTTTTGAGATGAGAATAGTAACAACTGGTACCTGTGTAGTCAGCTAAGGTAGTTACAGTCGGCCCTCTTGCACTTCGTGCCTCCCATAAAGCGGCTTCAGATCTTAGTGGCATGACTTTTTAGCGATGAAGGAGGCCCCTTTTCACAACTGTGCATGCGTGACGTCCCCCGGAGCTGCCGCCGTGCAGTTATGAAACTGTGTCCCTGGCTGAGCCGAAAAGCGGTTTTTCCCAGTGTGGGGTGGCTGCAAGTGCTGGGAAGGGCCGACACAAACACTGATACACAGCGACACAGTGCCGAAACAGCGCGGGGCCGTGTGAGGGTGCGGGGCAAATTTGCATATTAATGAGCTGCCATTCAATGCGGAAGTAGGGCTTCGCAGAGCCCGATTAAGACCGAGGGTTCACGACATAGGAGACCCAACTGTATATGGAAATAGTTTGTTATGTGAGGCCTTTGCAAGCAGAAAAACTGCTGTCTCTGTCCATGTGATTTGTTCAAAAGCAGCACACCCAGTTTTGACACAAATATATGCTGCCTCTACAAGAAATGATCTATTCTGCCCCATTTACTACAGTTCACAGTGTGCCTGCAATGGTGTGAGGCCTGTGGATGCAGTTCCTAAGCAGCACCCTGTTGCAAATTCATAATTTTCACAATGCAGTGGCCCATTCGGCATCACCTCATCTGTGATGTGTGCTGTTTGTTGCTGTCAGTTCCTGAACACAGAAGTGCCAACACAGGAGATGACCTTCAAAAGAAAACTTTGTGTATGTTGAAGCAACACAGGGTACATCCCTTTCCCAGCTTTGTCTCAGTGTCTCAAGACAAAGGCCTGTTGTACAAGTTATAGGGATGTCATATTCAGGGCTCTGTGGCTTTGTGGAAGGAGTGGGAGCATTTAAATGTTTGCTGTTTTAGCCATTATAGAGGCTAAATGTGACATTTTATTCTGTTCAGCTGTGCTCAGAGAGAAGAACTTCAGCTTTACCAGGCCCACACAAGAGCTGTAGAAAATGGGAAGAGTAAGGAACAGTGTTTGTTGGGATCGCATCCCTTCTCACAGGCTCTCTGGAGTCCACCAGGGGCTCAGGGCAGGACTGTGTGGGTTACTGTGGGGCCATATGACTGTCCTGTTGTCACTTCCCTGGGAGTACCCTGCTGGCATTGTCTTCAACCTCTTTGGTCGCTTGAGTGCTGCAACTTCCATGTTGTTCCTGCAGCTCTTGACACACACCAGAGACCTCTCCTTTTATTTTTTAAAATGAAAATTGAGATGCTAGTGTGGTAAAGTAAAAAGTAATTGCTGGGAGGATTTTGCCTTCTAAGAAACAAAGTATTTCTGTTCTCAATGCAAATTTAAACAAATGCAATACTGCTCTCAGTGGAAACTGCCATGGGGCACACAAGAAAGTTCATGTCATGAGAAAACCAGGCTTCTAATGGGCTGTCGTGGGTCTTGTTGGCCACATCTTCCCTTTGAGGACTCCAAGAACTGCACAGATGTCTTTTAATTATACTTCCACAGCTGAATACCCTGCTTACATTGTGGGAACAACTTCTGTGTTAGGCAATTCGCTGAGAAGAATGGAGGTTGCAAATAGATCCCTCTCCCTTAGTGGGTTTATTTCATGGAATAAGATACTGGGGGAGAAAAAATTTGGGGAAGTAAATCCAACCTCACACATGGTCCATATCCTTTCATGTGCAGGCCTCTAGCAATTGGTTCTCTAGCTGTTCATGTATTAGAAGAACTTAGGAGCCACAGAAGAGATAAATCATTATGATACTAAATAAGGAAAGTCTGTGACTGTTGTTGAGTCGTTTTTCAATGTTTTCTTTCATCTTTAATCATTATAGTTGTATCTCTTACCAGCATTACATGTACAGATATGTTGGGGACTTTTGGTGAGACCTGGGATCTCGAAGTAGGGATTCTGTGGTGCTGTTAGCTGCTCTGAATGTGTCCTGGGGCATAGCATTTTTCTTTCAGGACTCCTGAGTTGGTATGCCCTTCAACAATCCTAGCTCTGTGAAATTACTCTCAGCTTCAGAGACTCAAAGTTCCTTACATGGATCTTCTTCCTCTCTCTTGCCCACTGCCAAATGAGACTATCTAAAATGACTATTTCTAACAGTCTGCATTACATTAATGACTGTGGCTTATGTGTGAGGGGAAAAAAAAAGCTTTAAAACATAATTTTGTTGAACTGCAATCCTCTGAAAAATGCAAGCTCTGGTGACAAGGTCCAAGGAACCTGACACTCTGATAACAACACTGGTTATTGCAGAACTTGGGATGAAAATGGGAAGTTAGCAATTCTTGAGGTCACTTTATTTTTTTTTTTTGTCCCTTCTGAAGACAGCAGCAATTTAATTGATTCTTACTTGCAAAGAACCCTCCTTGTATTTCTGTTTTAATGTCCTGCCTTCTTCTTCCCCCCATACCTCAAGATGTGATAGCATGGCATTCCCTAATGGCTGAGGTAGTATTTTGAAAGCCATGGGACTCATCTTTCTTCCTTGAAAATCCATCTAGTGAAGAGGCACTTTCTTATTTTCACAGGTTTGTTGTTCCCCTGTGTGGGAGGCAGTCCTTATTTTATTTCCTCCACTGACATTCTCATCCTCCATATTTCTTTCACAATGTCTTCTCTGTGTTTGAGCATCAATAGCTGGGCTTCACCCTCCTCAGGACTCCAACTGGTGGGGATTTGCCTTAACAGCCAGTCCTTTCGTGACAGGGCTTTTTCTAAGACCTCTCACTCCCTTGGGAGAAGCTGTCAGCCCACACAGCTTGTCCTGAACAAGGGAATATTTGAAGGTTTTACTCAACTCACACATTTTTTCACAGATTAGTATTTTTTTTAGAGCCCGTTATGTTGTTTTAATTGAGTCTTGCCACCAAAACAAATGAACATTATGTCACCACATCTCAGTTCCTTTCAAACAGCCACAGCTAAGAGAGTCTGGAGACGGTGCTACCTGCAGAAATGTTGAAGCCAATGCTATGCATAATCGTGATAAATTGCATTTAAGCTACTCCATACATAAATCTGGTCACACAAGAACAAGAACTGTGGAAAGTGTATAACATTGATGTATACTCATTACATTCCTCCTTTCACAGGCTCCAAGGCTGACAGGCTGGCAGTCGGGTGGGGGAACTTGGAGTAATGAGAAGTTAGATTTAAACGTTTTACTAGAAATCATTGCATTTCTTCGTAGAAAGGGGGATGCCCTTTAAAAAACAGTGCTTCTGTGAAGTGCAATGGCTGCTAAGGAGTAATGAGTTCTATGTTTGTTGTCTTTTTATTGGTGGCAAAGAAGCTTTTCTCATATTGCAAGTTTATTGAAAAAGGCAAGAGTTAAGAAACACCCCCAAAACAGTTTGAAAACTGTTTAAAATTTATAGTGCAGCTTTCTACTCCTTTTGAAAACAATGACAAATTTCCTACTGATTTTATCAGGAGCAATATTAAGCCTTGAAAAGTAATGTTCTTTCTACCTCATGTGGAGACATGTCATTGAGTTTCTTCTTGGCTGGTTTTGGCTATACCATTGCAACCATACACCAAGGACTCAGTTTGGCCTCACAATAAAATATAATTTTATTTGTTCTATTTGCAGAACCTCTACTCAAAATGAAGGCCCAACTGGCTCCAAAATGGGGAGAAGGAATACAGAGCAGCATCCATGAAAGGTAGGGTAGTAGAGTGGCTCCTTCCATGAACAGGGTGTATCCACAGCAGCAAATCAGGACCCAGATTGATGCTTTTTAGTTGCGGTGCCTCGTGTTGGACCTTACATATCTTACACTGCTTGTCCTTCAGAGCTTCTGAGTGATAACTGCCCCTAAAAATTGTCTTCTCTTTTCCAGGGGAGTAAGTGTGAACTCAGTCATCTAACTGAAGTCCCAGATTTGAATCCTTTGCTGAGGAGCTTGACTGGTTCAGGTGGAGGATGTCATGTTACATTGGGTGTTTTTCGGAGGACAGTGGCACTTTAACAGCCAGCTCAAAACGAGGGAATTTTCTATCCAGGAAGAATGAGGAGGCAGGTCTGTTGTTGATCACCAAGTCTGTGGTTTATTTAACAGTTTTTTTAGTGAGCTGAGGGCCCTAGCTGGTGATTGCCAGCAGCATACTGGTGGCACTAGAGCTTATATCTGACTTCCTACAGCTGCAAACGCTACCAGCACTAAGATTTCACAATGCCTGGGACACAACTACTGGGATGAAGGAGACTGGCTTCTAACTAAATTCAGGCAGTGACAGAGGCTGAGGAAGGGTGACTTTCTGCAGAAGAGAAAGCTGCTCTTGGGAGGAGAGCAGCATCCTGCTTTTCCTTTATGAAATCCACTGCCATTACTGAGTCTATTCTTGATTTCTTATGCCCCAAAGTGTTTCTTTCCTGACTATGTATTTTTTACTTTGTATCTTTCACTTGGATGTGATTTGGCATAATGAATTATGTCTTCGTTACCTATAGACTGAATTCCTGCAATGGACGATAACGATGGAGGCAAGTTTGACACTCATCTTGTGCTGTGTGTTGGTTACCACCATCCTTGATTCACTACAGCCAAGCCTTCAAGGTCAGGTTCTACTTGTGAAAGCTCCTGTTTAATCACTTTTGTCCAGTCACCTATATTGTCAGTTATGTTCCCACCTCTGACCTCAGTCATGGCTTTCCAGTCAGACGTTGTCATTATGTTAATCCATAGATACTGAGCCCCTCCACGTTGGTTGTTGTTCTGCTGAGGTTTGGTTTGGAAAAATGCTGTCCTCCTCCCACTTCAGCTAAAGCAAAGGGTATGTTTGTATGCACAGAGAGAAGGTTTTATAGTCCTGTATAAATATAAATAAACACAGAAAATTCTAGTATGTTGATAGGCTTCAGCTTTTAATACTGTTTTGTTCTTTGACATTTGACAAGTTTTGTCTCCAATCAAAAGTAGGTCTTTTCACTGCTGAGACATTCAAGGGCTGCTTTCTGCTGTGAGCTCAGTGATTCACTTCTCTAGGCTCCTAAGTAGTTGGTTTGCTCAAGGTGGTGTAGCTGTTGTTATCCTTGAGAAAAACACACAAGTCATGGCTCATATAGATAACAAAACAGACACTGTTTAAAAAAACTCCTCAGTTCTGAGAGCCGATGTTAATAATCCTTGATCTCCACTGGCTTCTTGCAAACTTGACAGTCTGCTTCAAGGGTAGACTTGGTATTTGGGTTTTTAACTAACAGGCAGCCTTGCTGTGGGAGACATATGGGAATATCACTAGGATCAGAATTACTAAACTCTGTTATAGTCTAAGATGGAAGAATATCTGAGATTTCTCAGTCAGCACAGGACTACCTCAGATCAGGTAGCTGTTGAAGCTCTAGTTGACAGCCACAATAAACACCAAGAACTTGAAATTGGTATCATCATTGGTGACATGACTCTGTCTCTAATGGTGATAGATATGTCAGGAATTTACTGACCTTTTGTACTTCTTTTTTAAAGGTGGGCCTAGATATGAAGACTAATTCTGAGTTTCATAGTTCTTCATGGTAATTGTATTCAATTCAATTCTACAAGGGTAAGTTGACATGGGAGAACCCAGACAGATAAACAACATAAGCAGTACAAAGCAAATAGGCATCATGTTACAAGACCATATTGGCAGATTAAGCCCTACCTAAATGTGGGGGCTGCACCCTTGCTGAACCTGTGACACAGCCCATCTGGTGGACAGTGCTCTAGGTCTAGGAAGTAAAAAAGTCACATAAAATCACAGAATATTCTGAGTTGGAAGGGACCCACAAGGATCATCAAGTCCAACTCCCAAGTGAGTGCCCATACAAGGATCGAACCCGCCGCAGTCCTGGAGCCATGGACACCATGCTCTCTCTGAGCCAATCTCAGGGTCGTGTTGTCATCTTTTTTTTATTATATAACCAACTCCCCATCCCATTATCTAGACCATGTCAATCGNTGCTGATTATAAGGGAAGAATAACTTCCTCTTGTCATGGACTTTGATGAAACTATATCTCTAGGACAGGCTGTAAGAAGGCATATATGATATATCATATGCCCCTGGGTACCTGGTTTAATGGCATAAGTTGATAATGGGCCCAGCCAGCACCCACAACACTTGTTGTTCCTGAATCAGAACACATCTGCAAGGGTGCGAATAAAGCTTAAGTGTGGAGAAGTTGAACACAGTCTCAGGTATTTCCCATAAGCATGAAAAAATCCCTTGATGCCTCTCCCTTTCTAATTTTAGTGATAGAGATGGTGCTTTTGCAGAAATTTATAATTGTTGTCGATTTCTTCACTTAGAACTTGCATGGCTTGTTTAAACAGCATTGCAATTCTGGAGTTCTTTTGCAACATCTTAGGAGAGCACTAAAGCAATATAAAACTGACTAAGTGTGACCCTGGGGAAGTTAAGACATGAGTTCAAAAAGTCTTATTTGCTCATTCTTTCTGCAACCCAAGAGCAGCAATCGTGTTTTGCACCTGGTGTAGTACTTTGTCTAAGGCGCAGATTTCTTCCAAATTTTACTTTCTGTCTTCATGCCCTTCTTTGGCTCTGAAAGGATCTACAGGAGTTTTTCACATCTCTTCTCTAAAATGATGCCATTGTTTTTCCTGTCACTGCCATAAACACTTTCCTGTGAGTCCTGGGATATAGACAAGGACTGCACTTCTGGAAATGGTACATCTATATACTTCCCTTGTAGCATGCTAGGTTAAAGATAACATGACATTAATTGCCTGTTGCTGTAATATTTTTGTGTTAAAACTGGTGTATTTCTGAAATAGCAGCATACTGCAGAAAGTCAATACAGGTTTAATCCCCGTGTCTTCCCAAACTGTCAGGGTGCCCTTGAGCAGGTTAGTTGGTGTCTGGGCAACTCAATTACTTAGGAGTATAATTGAAATGAGAACATTTCCCTAACATCTTTTTACGTCTTTTACTTTAAGAAGTACATGAAAGACTGCAAAAACCTTGTAGTTTGCAATGGTCAAACCATATAAGCCATTAAAGTAACTGCTGAAATATCTGAATAAACAATCTGGCCAGAAGAACTTCAGTTCCCCATGAGGTATTGCAGCCATAGCTTTGCCTGCCTGTGCCAGGACGCTGTACCAACTTGTGTGTCACTGTTAATCAGCAGTTCCCTTCCTGAAAGGATTGGTTGAAGGAGCACCATTTTACTGTCTTAGACAATGTAGGCTGGCTGAAATCTCTGGGAATGCTTGTCACGAACAAAAAGCTTTGAGGTGATGCTAATACCTCATCAGGAACCCACTAGCCAGAGGATCCTGTAGGTGTTGGAGTGTTAACTGAAGATGGTCAGGGCTTTTGTACTGCCCTAGATCAACACACTTCATTGTAGTTCTCTGCATACTGCATCTTGTATCAGATCTGTCCCATTAAATCAATGAAATTATTTAAATAAATTACTTTTATTAATTTATTATATGAAAAATTTTAGAGTAAATTCCTTTGATGTGTGATATCCTAATCACACCCGCAGGGCATTAGCAAGCGCGAGGCACATCTGAGTGTCTCTAATTCCCTAGTGGTGTGATTATATCTCATAATATTCACAACCCCCTGGAGCTTCTTTACTGGTATAAATAAATCAATTATTTAAGTCAAATACTTTGATCATTAGAAGCTGCCAGTGAATGCTTGAATGCCTGATCTGTGCAATTCACCAGGAGTGATCTTGCTTCTCAAAATGCTGAGCAGCTGAGCTGAGTACTACCAGCACTTCATTTCAATCTGCTTTATAAATTAGGTTAGAAGTCAGTTTCCAATACTTCATCCTGGATAGCAAGGAAGGGAGAACTTTACAGGGGTGGAATTATGAGATATTGCTGCCAACAGATCCTTTTATCATTTAACACTGCTGTCATAGGTTAAATATGAGCTACTGTTCATATTAACTAATAGCTATTATACTGAAAACTGACACAGGGATTCCAGCTAATGCACCACGAACCCGGTTCACACACACTGCATCATATTAACTATTATTTGCACATATGGATGGAAAGGAGTTTTGAGTCACTTGGGATATATGGCAAATTAGCATTTTATATCATATTAATGAAGTGCTAATTGCTCCTTGCAACCTTTTTTTGTGCAAATTGAATGGGTCCTATTTGCATTGTCATGTAACTGCTGTATTACCTTGCAGCACTTTCATTAGGATGAGGCAGCACAGAGTTCATCAAGGAAAAATATTAGTAATTGTGAGATAATTAGTTATGAAACCAATATGGCTTAAAGTAGAGCAGAAATTCTGCAGTCGACTTTGGTTTAGCTTGGGAATATTTTTATTAATAGGTTTTCTAAGATATCTTCCATTTTGCATATATTAAACTGACATCTTTACAAACAGAGCTCTCTGCTCCAATATTTTCTTTTTCAGTTCCTGTTTGTCAGTGTGTTTTGCATCTTCTAATGAAACATAGCAGAAAAAAAAGGGAGTAGTTTACTGCTGGCCATTTTTCTCTGAAATGAATCACAAAACTGAAGTTATTTGAAATTGTGAAATAGGAAATAGGAAAATATCTCTAAAGATATTGACTTTGCAGGTGTCTGTGAGTCTGACCAAACAGCAGCCAAGTCTGTAAGACAATTTAAGAAATGTTGAAGATGTTACACTCCTAATCATTTGCAGAATCTTGTTAACTATCACAGGTACAATTCTCCATAAGTGTAAAATACAGCATGTGATACTTTCAACTAGGTCAGGTATTTTGGAGGAGAGAGACAGGTGGAAAAAATGAGGCAAAAAAAAAATTGAAAAGTAATTTCATGCTAACTCGGGGATGTTTCCATTAATGTGAAGGAAGCATGATTAATTTCTGAAGCCTCTGTAGGAAAGGCACCCAGACAAAATGACATAAATCTACATTAGAGGATTTAAATACTTTTGCCAAGAAAAAAAGTGATGTGAACTTTAGGTAGCGCAGCCCTTTGTCAGTCAATTCATCCAGATTTAGGTCCTGCACCTTTTCTTTTTCGGTGAAGTATTGGATACAGACAGATTGCAAGTTACAGCTGAAGGCGGTGTGACAGCTTTATTGCTGTTGCATGGGCAACATGTTGTCTTCGATTGGGAAACAGGCTGTGGACTTTCAGAAAGATAAGTACAAAGAAATGCTTTCAGATGTTTGTATTATTAAAACAAAGGTTGTTAACACAGACTAATTCTTTTGTTCTCTCTCTTTCGGCTGCACTATATGCAGACACATTTGTGCATATGTAGACCTGTGTATTTATCAAAAAGGTAATTTCTGCTTGAGAGACATCTGAATGAAGAAACTGTGCATAATATAGTTTGTCACAGAATATATTCCTTCGTGTCTGCAGGGGAGGGGATTTAGGGCCTCAAACAGACATGCTGAACACAGAAGAGATTGCACAGGGCCTTGTCCCAGATAGCCATGCAGCAATGCAGCAAGGAAGGACCTTCTTACTGGCCTAGACTTAAGGCTCTTTCCAAACAAGCACAAGCAGCTCAGCATATTTTTCAAACTTGGAGTCTAGATAGGGATATATGCAAATTGCCTTGTTTTGCCCTGTTATGATCCTGATGTTAAAAGATGTGCATCACCTGGAATTCAGTTGTATGCCACCCACTCAAGGGCCAAACCAGAAATACTTGAATGTGATGCTATGTACTTGCATCAAATTTGTTCTAGACCACAGTAACTGTATAGGTGAACAGAACACAACTGTCTTTATGGCCACATCTGCTTTTTGCCTTTACAGAATGCTTTCCACCCTCTCTTCATAAGCTTGGACTTGCTGAAGTCTCTATGGTGAAAAATATTTTCTCTCTGGGAGACTTGAGTAGAAGGTTGGGAGAACACAAATATTATTTTATTGGTAAAGCCTGAGTGTATCTGTGAAATTTTACCTGACAGCACTGCACACGCTTGCTGCATTACGTGCGTCAGAGTTGAAGTTTTAAAGGGCTGGTGA
Organism: Pitta sordida; assembly: GCA_013390025.1. Taxonomy (NCBI): domain Eukaryota; kingdom Metazoa; phylum Chordata; class Aves; order Passeriformes; family Pittidae; genus Pitta; species Pitta sordida. The sequence goes on along the minus strand of WEKX01025677.1, from coordinate 93,788 downwards.
GTTATCACAATAAATGTGGACCCTGTGGGGAATTGTTTACTGTATGTAAGAAGATGAGGAGATCCTGGGTGTGGAAAAGGGCGATGTGGCAATTTCAAGAATTTTATGGGTTTGTGTTAAACAAACAGCTGCGGTAACATCAGGAGGTTATCAGGAGCCTGAGGAGATCCAAGAGCAAACCTCTGGTAGAGCGATAGAGGAATCAGATGCACAAACATTCTTCCCTGCTGACAGGTAGGACTGAATTGGTGTATTCCTCTGCTAGTCCAAGTGAGTCTGGGAGAGGAGCTGAGCAGAAAAGGGAACTTTTGGTAAATGAGGAAGGCTGCTTCTTGCTTCACAAGCCACTTCCTGTGTTACATGCTCATCTCTTTTCCAGGCATTGCTGACAGGAGTCCTTGCTGAGCTCCAGAAGCTGACACTGGACTATCTGGCTGTTAAGCTCTAGTTAGAGTGTTAGTGTAACTTAAGCTCACAGCTAACAAAAATCAGTAATGCTTGACACAGTGTTCTGTGAGAAATGATTTCAATTTCCCTACGATTCTCTGCAGTTACTTTACCTGGTTTGAAAAACACTCCCGATTTCCTCAGTTGGCACAGATTTTTTGCTGTGCCTATTGAAATAAAGGACTCTGAGTGAGTATGAAGCAAAGCCAGCAAGTGTGTGTTAGCAGGGCAAGGGGACCTTCAAATCAGGCTTGGAGAGACCTTATTACAATGGCATTGGAGGAGACTTAATTTCTGTTTCTGAGATCTGTATCTCTTACTTGTCTTAAAAACAAGAGGAAAAAAAAAGAAATTGAAAAAGAACACTTCCTTTTACAGGCTGATGAGTAAGAAGCTTTTCAGACACCTAAAATGAGTAATGTGAAAAATTAATAGTTTGGAGTCCAAAGCAAAGTTTTTGTGACCTCGGAGAGGGAGGGAGAGAGAGAGTCTTTAAGGGAATGACAAGAATCTAAAAATATTGATTTCAGTTTGTCATGGGAGGGAGCAGAAGAAACAAGCCATTAGAACAAGTTCCTGAAGCTTCCCACTAACTGGAATGTCTAACAACAGAGTGAAAACAAACATTTCTATAAGGCTTGCCTTCTCAGGAAAGATTAAGTCAAGTCTTTCATCTTGCACTCTGTCATTGGCAGCCTCTGGTCCCATTTGAAACAGTAGAGAAGGCAGAACTTCCTGTCCTTGTGGGAGAAAAGGCAAAACTATGGAGAAAGTTTTGCTCTGGGAGGGGATTTCAGGCTGCAGTGGGATCTAGCTTGTACTCTTGTGAAGAGCTGTGCTCAGCTTGTGGGGCTGGAGGGAGAGGAGGGTAAGGCTGTGCTCTGTGCAGAAACCCAAGGCAGCTCTCTGCCTTCACTGGACCTCTTCTAGAAGTGCCTGCATCAGGTAGCCCTCTGCTTTTCTCCAAATTCAGAGTCCCCAGTGCAGATTCCATAAGGCATCCTGAGCCTGCACCATTCAATTCTGCATTTTATGTGATTTCAGTCCAATCTCTCAGGAATGTCGCTCCTGGGTCAGAAGCCCCAGTAAACCCTGCCTCAGATGGCCCAACTTTCCCTTTGAAGGGAAGGGCACAGTGTGCACCTGTGTCTCCAACTGGTCAGGCAAGAAGGCAACTTTGATATTTGACATGATTTTTTTGTCATTAATTTGAAGTCCAAGCAAAAACATGGTCTCTGTAGCTTGGCATATTTGAAAATAATGGAATGACAAAAATAAAATGATATATTGAAATTTGGAAATGGAAATGGCTTAAAATCAATGTATCTGAAGGTGACTGGGCTATTAACATGAGATGAACTTTCTTGTGACCTATATGCATGCAAAGATTGACACCTATACAGGATCAAAGGAGCTTATGAAAGGCTAGAGTACATGAGAGGAAATTGAAAATGTGTAGGTTGTCGATCTCAAGAGTGGCTTTTATTAGTTATTGTACATAATAAGTATTGTGTCAGAAATGAAAGGGATTAACTCTCACCCAAGGTACTGCACCTGAGCAAATATTGTCCTGCCTGGGTGAAATTTGTGCCAACACAAAGAAGACTTGGTATGAGGCTACGTACTGCTTAAGTCTCACTTGAGTCTTCGAGATGAGGATTATGCAGGATTTTAGTCGCGCAAAAATGTAAGGACAAATTTCAGCCCTTATATTGCTATGCTGTGTGTCCTTAGGGCTTCTGGAGTAAAGTCTCACCAGGACAAATCAAAGCGGCTGGAAAGTGCTTTCTCTGCAGACTGACTCCTTCCCAGATTTGGGAGTTTCTTGTGTCACTGAACTGAACTTCTGAAGGGCTTTTAGAGAGAAACTAACTGGATAAGTGAGCTCTAATGGCTGAATGTTTTATTCTCTGCTGTATTTTCCAATGGCTCAAATGCTTGGATCTGTGTGAGCAAGCAGAAGAATATTTTGCTGCGGTCAGTAGGTTTTTCTGAGAAATACTGTAAATATTAGGACTGCAGTTGACAGTTTGTTGTTGGAAGTGTGAATAAAAACTCGAAGTTTCAGAATAAAAGTAACAAATATTTTCAGGCCAGAGGAAGAAAATTCTAAGTCTGAAAGACAAAGGAAATATTTTTCATGCTGAATCCTTCTGTCTAGATCTACTTTCAGCAGATGACACCCACCTTTCAATCGCACTCTTACATCTGTGCCCAGTTTGCACACCTCTTGCTAAATATTTTCCTGTTTGTGGAGGAATGGTGAAATGGTTTCATAAGAACACAGACCATTTACTTGACAGCTGTTCCCATTTTTAGTTGTCTGTCTTCAGTGATAAGGTGTGCCTATGTAAACTGTACTGTAAACTTCAGAGGGGGAAGGACTAGGATATAATCGTCTACACGCAGTATTTTCAAAAAAGCTTTTCCTATTTTTGTGGGGATTCCCATTTTCATTATGTCTGCCATTTGCCATGCTGCAGCACAGGCTGAGGGGAAAAGAAATGTGGAACCTCATTGTGTCTTTCTGTAAATCTGCCCTTCCTGTGTATTAGCCTGTTTTCAGGGATACCTTGTAGTGATGCCTCTGTTCTTTGCATGTATGTTCCAAGGCATGAAGATCACTAACAGTGTGTGAGAGGCTTTGAGACACTGTCATATAAAACTGTTCCATCTGAGAAGACGTTTGGAGCTGTGTTGAAAATGCAATGTTTTTTGAGGGGCTTGTGTCACCTGCTGCCCTCACTATGGCTTCCACATCATAACAATGCGCCCTTCCCTACAAAGCTGGTATTGATCACTGAGTCCTGGTTATATAGCTGGCTTGCTAGAGTTACTGGTTAGTCTGAAGGAGCATTTTACGTGGGTTTGGGGTTTCCCCTCTGGTTTTTTCTTAAATTCTTTGCAACCCAAATGTTTTCTGTTTTATTCATTTGTTCTGCACTCTCTTCCTCCTCTTCACCTATTTAATTTGATCTTACATATATAACAGTAAGCAATGTGTTTTTGCATCTTGGATTGGTGTAGGGGTTGTGTTCTGATCTGAAGGTGATTAGTGATCTGAGGAAGCCAGATCAATACTGGTTAAGGTAAAATGAACACAGATCTTTCCCCAGTGGTGTGCAGTTCCCTGCCTTCCTGTCAGTCTCCATCCAGCACTAGAGCCAAGATTCTTCCTCCTGGTGGAAGGAAATCTAATTTAATAGGTTTAAATAGTACTGCAATCAGCATGTTTATAGCTGGCTGTAATTATATCGAGTTTGTTGGCTGATAAATTGATCCCATCCTACTCCTGTGTATCTTCAGATATTGTGTTTCTTGTGTTGCCCTGGCCAGCACCTATGATCACAGCTGGATCACGACTGCTTTTGCAGGCAAAACCTTGAGCTTGTGTTTTGCTCTTTTGAGTAGCTGATAGTCCATAACAACCGTATTTACAGGTGAGAATGAATTGAACTGTTTTGTATGCCAAGAGCCCTATATGCTTCTCTGGCTTATGAGGGGGCCATAAGGTGGTGGTGGATCCTCTGTCCTTCATCTAATACTATTTGCCCACTGTAGGAACACTGGAAAGCAGATCATTGTCCTCACAGGATCCCTGTAAGGTTGGCAATACTGCTGTCACCATTTTGCAGATGAGAAAAAGTTTGGCAGAACAGAATCAAATGACCTAACTAGCATTCCTCTAATATAAATCAGATGGTGATATGTGGAAGTGGGAATTCTGCATTGTAGTACCTTATACCTCTTTCCCAAGTCTAGCTGAAGACTTTCAGTTCTCTTTGGTTTCTGTCCTAGTCATAATTGCTGTGTCATGTGCTCGAAATTAATTTCTGTAAATTTCCCCTGATTTCCCAAATAAAAATACTGGAGCACATTTGTGTCATGTTTACAGTGTATATGGAAGTGAGGGGAAATCTCAGAGGAGTCAGGTCATGGATGTTTAAACTTGCACCTGCATGGCTTTGAGTGAGCTGTGAGTAAACACAGAGCAAGCAAAAACCTTTCTGTGCTAGGTGTGTTTCTAGAGAGACTTTCCATGGCCAACCAAATGTTTGAGAAAGCAGGATGGTTTTCCCTTGGTATGTTTTGATACATCAAGGCAAATAATAAGGGAATATCCATTTCTTTATTATTAGTGGGGAAAATGCATTTAGATTTTTGACCAACTTGGTCCCATACTGAAGACAAAGAAAAATGAAGAGGGGAAGAAAAAAGCGGAGAAAGAAAGAGTGTCAAAAGTTTTTCTGTCTTATTTATTTCTAGAAAAAACATCACTAGTGAGCTTATTAGTATGGCATTTTCAGTGGAAATACAGTATTTCTGCTGGACAAAATGCAAGAATGTTTTATCTCATGGAATTTCCCACTCAGGAATGGAACAATTCTTCATACTGCCACAGCTGCCTCAGCTCCTAATATGGATTTAGCTGAAGTAGCTCAAAAATACCCATCAGGTCCCAAAGACGAAGTTGCTATGGTGGTTTTTCAAAACCTTAAAGGGGTATACCAAAAAAGTCAGGAAAAAAAATTTGCTGTAAACATTGTTGATTGCAAAATAGGAAGGATCCTGCATTTTGCTACTGAGTTACTTGCCATTTGTTTTGATTTCTGCCACAGCAGGTTCTGCCTTGAATGCACTATGAAATTTGTTTTTGTTTTGTTTTGTGTGCAGTGAGCCCATGCAAAAGCTTTCTATGAGGATGTCAGTGCCCTTCTGCTCTCAGAGATTGTAGCTTTCAGCTGGATGCTGTCTTGTAATGACACTACTCTTGCTCATCCTTGTTTTGATGTTCTTTTGATGTAAAATGTGTTTTCTGAATGAATGGGTTTGTTCCTTGTTTATAATTCAAATTGCTGAAGTCTATTTTCACTGACTTTTTAATTATAGAGCATTTAAATCCAGAGTTCATTTTCTTTGAGAAGAATCCTCAGAAGGCTATTAAATACCACTTTTGGTTCAGGAAGTCTCCGAGTCTCAAAAGTGCTGCAGGAGAGTGTACAGAGGAGGTATCACTGCAAGCAGAACTATAGGCTGAGGATGGAGTGCTTACAGAGTGAGCAGGTGGAAAGAGACTTGTGGGTACTAGTGGACAGCAAACTCAACATGAGCCAGCAGTGTGCCCAGGCAGCCAAGAGGGCCAATGGCATCCTGGCCTGCATCCTGCATGGTGTGGCCAGCAGGGGAAGGGAAGTTATCCTTCCCTGTACTTGGCACTGGTTAGACCACATCTTGAGTGTTGTGTCCAGTTCTGGGCCCCTCAATTTAAGAAAGATGTTGAGGTGCTGGAACAAGTTCAGAGAAGGGCAGAAAGGATGATAAAGGGGCTGGAAGATAAGACTTATGAGGAGCGGCTGAGGGAGCTGGGTCTGTTTAGTCTGGAGAAGACGAGGCTCAGGGGTGACCTTATCACTGTCTATAACTACCTAAGTGGGGGTTGTAGACAGGCAGGGGTNAGAAGGGGTTCACACCCACCTGACTGCAACCTCCCCTCAGGTAGTTGTAAACAGCAATGAGGTCACCTCTGAGCCTCCTCTTCTCCAGGCTGAACAACCCCAGCTCCCTCAGTCGCTCCCCATAGGACTTGTTCTCTCTGGACCCTCTCAAGCAGCTCAACATCCTTCTTAAACTGGGGAGCCCAGAACTGGACACAGTACTCAAGATGTATCTGACCAGCGCTGAGTACAAGGGAAGGAGAACTTCCCTAGTCCTACTGACCACACTGTTCCTGATACAGGCCAGGATGCCACTGGCCCTCTTAGCCACCTGGACACACTGGTCGTTCATATTAAGTTTCCTGTCAGTCATTACTCCTAAATCCCTCTCCATTTCACTACTCTCCAGCCACTCATCCCTCAGCTGATAGCGATGCATGGGATTGTTATGTCCAAAGTGAAGAACTCGGCAGTTAAACTTGTTAAATCCCATACTATTGGAATCTGCCCATTTCTCTAGTCTGTCAAGGTCCCTCTGAAGGGCCCTCCTACCCTCTGGCGGTTCAACATTTGCCCCCAGCTTGGTATGTTTTAGTTGGATTATAGGTGGACTTGATGATTTTCAAGATCTTTTCCAACATTATCAACACTGTGATACTGTGATATTGTGATGCTAACCCTGGTATCACACTTTTTCCTAGGTTTGTATAATTGGTTAGTGATGGAGGCATGATGGATATGCAGCTCCTTCATATCCCTATACAAAGTGTATGTATTTCTTCATTCTTCATCTCTTTTGAGGAACTCACTTCATGCATTTTTTTTATGCAACTGGACATGACTTATGGAAAGGTGAACATATTTTAGGGTAATACCTAGCAGAAGTCCCAGACTGTGTCCATGTCAGTAACCTGGGCACAGCCAGGAGCAGTGGCATATAGTGACCCGTGGTTTGACTTCTAGCACGCTCCATTGTGTGATTCTGCCCGTGCCAGCCAGCACTCTCTGCAGTGGTGCCTGGATGTGGGTTAGGGCAGCATCGTGAGCCAGGGTCTGTTCCAAGCAGGCAGATATGGATGAGAACTTCTCTTTGGGGAGTGAGCAGAAGGACAGATTTTAGCCATATGGACATAGGCTGTGCCATAAAACTTGTGCTCAGGGGCAGGGAATTGGCCCTGACCTGCTGTATTTCCTATTCCAAGGCAGGCCTGTTGATTTCTGTGCCGCAGTGCCAGGCCCTAAGACAGAATGCATTTACAGCTCTCTGTATACAGGACATAATTTTAATGCTTGGCTCCTGCTGCAAAAAATGTCACAGTGAACTTCAAGAGGATTGTTTATGTCCCCAGAACCTTAAGCTGGAATAATGATTCTAATTTATTTATGCTCATTTTGACAGCTTGTTATGTTTTATTCCGTAAAGCTAGATGTGGTCTCAACACCTTGGAGTTATTGCTACCAAGTAACGATGCCAGGGAGAGAAAGGGATTTTTGTCTCTAAGCAGAGAAGATCTTTTGCATTCTGTAAGGATTTGAAACCACTGTCCTCGTGTCTGCACATCTGTTTGAGAACCTACGGTCAAACTGAGGGATGATGTGTCCTACCTGCATAACTGAGTGGGAACAGATCAACTCTACATCAACACAGAAACCAGTGACCTTAGTGTGGGATCTGTCATACTCAGACAAGAGATGAGGAGCTCTGTCCTAGGGTAGAGGACTGTACATGCTTACTTGCCCTGTAATATGACTCTGTTTTAGTTGTGCTGAATGACAGAGTTTGGCTACCCCCTTAAGAGAGACTCTGTTTCTTTCTCAGGGGAGATTGAAAGATAGTTGAACCCCTTCTGGTCTGAGAGTGTTGTATCGTTTCTGGGTGTGCTTTATGTGCCCATAACATTTCTAGTGTTTAATATAATGACTTAAGTTTGATAATATGTTTACAGCTGATCTGGGAGTTCATAGGAGCATTGAACAGTTTTGTAAACCAGCAGAAGAGGTCTTTAAGAAAAGGTTGGATGATGTACTTGGTGGCATGACCTAGATATTAGGGTAGTGTGTTATAGGTAGGATGGTGTCTTGGTAGCAGGATGGCAACAGGTTAGGTAACAGGTTTGGCTAGGTTAGGTAATAGGTGATAGGTTGGACTTGATGATCTCTATGGTCTTTTCCAACCTTACTGATTCTGTGATTCTGTGATATGTTATTAGTGAGTGCAAGGCAGTGTTGACCAGGAGTTTAAATGGAAACAAAAAAAGCAAAACCATGGTCATTGGACTCTGTATGACTTTGAGGGATTTCTTTTCTGTTATCTACCACAATATCTGCACAATTTAAAACACCTCCAACGAACTGTGAGGAAGGATTCCCAAGCACTACATTGTCTACAATTAAAGTGCTAGAAGAGACCTTGGCAGCATTTAGACCTGGACCAACTAGATTTTTCCCAAGTAATTTGCAAGCAGCATTCAGGGATTAACTCCCATCCAGGACCCATTCTGAACAGGTCCCTAACCATCTAGTTTTGGAGGCAATGAGAGTTAAATTGTATGAATAGTAAATAGCTGCAACCAGTGGCTGTAATCCCAAAGAACAGTCTAAGGCTCGTTCAATTGCCTAGTGCAGATACAGCTAATGGAAGCTTATTTCTATACCATATACATTTGGAAGCAGGGTTAAAATGGGAAAGGGGAGAAAGAATATGCTTACCCTAATCCAGGATATATGGGGAAGACAGAGATCACAATTAACAGACTCTTAATTCCTTGCTGAGTATCTTCTATTGGCAGTAGTAGCACAAGAAAAATAACATTCATGGTGGGCTAGTGTGGATCCCTGGAGTCTCAGTAGGAACTGCTGATAGACAAAGCTGTAAATATGTCATGCTGGACTGAAAAGGAAAAGGTATTGCTCTAGGGGGGAACTCAGAGCGTAAGCTTTGGCTCATGTTCCCTAACCTGAGTGAAAGGGCAGACTCGTCATTGCCTTTGGGCTTTAGTTTATGTTTCAATGCATTATTTTTTTAAAACTCTTAACTGACTACTCCAGTAGCACAGTTTCCAGGGCCAAGTTTATTTACACGCCACATGGAGAATGTGAATAGTTACTGCTTCAGAAACAATGGGAGGATGCTACTTGCTTCTGGTACAGATGCACTGATAAGAATGATCCTATTACCATTCAGTTAATAACTCCTTAATCAAAGGTTTAACTAGGTTTATAATCCAAGAGAGAGAGCTGTGGCCACACTGGAGTTTCTATGCAAAGTCATTCACCATCATCAGGGATGTCTATTGATGATAAAAATCAATGTGACAATTGACTACCTTTGCAGTCCAAGCAGGGAGATCTGCTTGAACTTGGAGAATGAGCTGAATTCCCACCTTGTTTGGGTTGGAACTTTATCAGGATTTGAATCTTGTGTTGTGCATGTCTCATGGAGATGTCAGGTTTATCAGGATGGCACTAGTTTATAATTTTGTGACCCTGTGACAGTTCCCTGGTCTCTAAAGTAATTTCCTGGAAAAGTAATGTAAAAATTGTGAGTGTTAGCCAGTGATTTGTTGCATTTTTAAATTATCAAATGCAGCTGAAAATATAGGTATGCAAGAATTTGGGTCAAATCTTGGCTGCAACCTTAAGTCTGAACTGTATGTCTGTAAGAGTATGGCATGTTCCACTATCCTTTCTGTGAGAAGACAGAAATTGGTTTCATTTCCTGAAATGGTTGCCATTCCTGTTGGTGGAGGCACAACTTGAGGGTTGTTGAAGAAATGAGCCATTGGGTGTCTGATGTAAGTTGAGTTCTACTACCAGTGAAATTTGCTGTTGTCACTCCCAGGCACTTTCCTCTGTGGTGTTTTAGCCTTGGTTCCTAGTTCTAGTCTAGTGTCTGGTTTCTTTTCAGAAATAGCTGGTCCTGACACATAGTGAAGAAAGCACAGCCTGCGTCTTTTTAGGGCCTTTCCCTGGACTCCATTTCATCTTGCAAAATACATAGTTAATCTCTGTTGTGTCCGCTTTTCAGATAGGAGACACTGGCAACCAGAAGTAGCTGATGGAGTTCCTGACAGCAGGTGTTTCATTTTATTTGGCTGCTATAGGGGTTTTTGATATACTAGCATGATTTTTTTTTCTTTTCTGTGGATTCATGTGAAAATGAGTTACGGAGCTGAGGCCTGGACTGCATTAGGAAGTTGCTGTGCTTTAAATTAATTCTCTATACAGTCAAATGTGACCTTTGGATGTCTGGAAAGGCCAATCACCAAATGCTTTTCTGTTTTCATATACTATGGACAGGGATTCTCATCTTTGTGCTCCTGCTCCAAAGAGATTGACCCTGCAGGACAATGAGGTGGTTAGTTTTCTGGCAGATAAGCAAATGCATCATAGCAAGCTTGAAAGCTCATCTTCTTTTCCGACTTTTTCATGAATTTTGTAGCTAGACAGGTAAAAATAAGCTGCCTTCTAGAGACTCTAGTGTCCAGTTCATCAGGTTATGTACCTGGGTGTACTGAGTTACAGCTCACAGTAACTTTTAGCATTTTGCAGTGTATGGACCTGTGGAGAAGGAGACTGTGACTTCATATGACCTTTACAAGGAGTTGGCGCAAGGTTGTTTGGTTAATTTTGAACTATATTTTGCTAGCTTTTGCACATATGGAATGACATCTTCCTCTGCATTGGTCTCACCTATATAGTGGTATCAGAATCTGTCTTACCAGCTGGAGTGAGCTATTTTACACTGTGTCTGGTATTGTTTCCTTTTTATCTGTTGAAATAGAACACTTTGCTGTGTATCCTGATGTCCCATGGCTCTCCTTTTGGAGCTGTGTTCACACATCTTGATTCCATCTGTACTCTTGAAGAGACCCATTAGGTGGAAGATGTATCTGTCAAACACATGTAGATTCTGGACAGCAGCCCTTTACGGGTCATGCCTTGAAACATTACTAATTTGATTTCAAAGGGAGCTATTACAAAATGCCTTTTGTGTTGTTAGGCCTCAGGAGAAGGACCCCAGTCGGACACAGTGAAATGCTGCATTTGCTATAGCTGTAGAGCTCCTTGTTGGAACAGATATAAGAATCAGTCATGTCTTTGTCTTGAAGCGCTGCACCTCTTCAGGAGGAGTCCCCTGATGTGAGAGTGGGATGGCTGAATATGTGTTAAAAGGTCTAGGGGACAGAATCTTAGTGATCCACAGCATCCATCAGATGCTGTCCAAAGCTGTTGAACAACCTCAGGAAATGAGTGGAAATTTGACTCTTGTGTGACTATCCTGAGTCCTGAGAATGGCACGGTGGGTGCAGGAGGGTTGACGTACACATCTGTACACTCCGTGGCAGTGCTTTGAAGATCTGAGTTGCAGCCTGTGTCTTTTTATGATGCTGTCATATGCGTTTTTAAGACTAAGAATTAGACACCTTTGTGCTTGAAGTTAAGCATGACTGTGACTCATTCAGCTGTCACTCTTACAGACTTGGTGTGAGAACCATATGGATGGGAAGAAATAACCTAGACCCAAGATGCAAGTTTATTGGATTGCAAGACAGGAGGCTGAACACTGAAACAACATCTAACAAAAGTGAGTACTTGGTCAAAGTTTCCATTTCAATTTGGTCAAGTTTCCAACATATGTTAAACCATTGTCTCAAAGTAGTGGCTTTTGCCCCGATAAGCAAATTCACTATTTGCAGTTACAGGTGCTCATAGGCTGCACAGTCTCTGAGCACATTATATCTGTAGTAGTAGCCTGACTGGCAGTTTTAAACAGGCAATGCTTGGGATTTTGTAATACTCTAACTCAGTAATAAAGGTCATTTCAATTTCATATTAGGTCAGACAGTTTTGAGGTGACATGTATTTAATGATTTTTCTCCAGTAAATGAATGATAGTAAGTATTACACTAATAAGTTGTGATGATATGCCCACAGAAAAAACCAAAATTAAAAAAAAAAATTAAACTGATATTTTACTTGAAAAAAAAGAAAACAACAAACCGCAAACAGACAAAGATTTAAACTCCTTCCCAAAGCCTCTGTAATGAAGAAAATTAGACTTTGTGGCCCTTTGCAGATGACAGTTTGTAGCAGTTTCACTGCAACTTATTTGTGTGTCCATCACTACAGAGATTGAGACTGGTGTTCTGATAGGGATAGAAGAGAAGGAAGGCTGCCAGTTGAGCTTGTCACAGAAGTTGTATCACCATCCCTATAACAGAACTACTAATGGGGTAGAAAACTTGTCCTTATGTATATGAATCCTATAATTGTGCATGGAAATGCTTGGAGTAGTTTCTGTCTTATGTAGTAAAAGGTTCTTGTCTTCCTGTTCTGCCCAGTACTCCAGCTCATTGTTCCCTTTTACCTTTCTATTAGGCTGGAACAGGCACAAGCTGGAACACAGGAGGTGCTATCTGAATAATAGGATGCACTTCATGATGGATGTGGTCAAACACTGTTGCAGGTTGCTCAGGGAGGCTGTGAAGTTTCTGTCCTTGCAGATATTACAGTATCACAGTATCACGGTGTTGATGAGGTTGGAAAAGACCTTGAAGATCATCAAGTCCAACCTATAATCCAGCTACAACCTAACAGCTCTAACATTTATATCATGACCCTCAACACCTCATCCAGTCTAACCTTAAACCACCTCCACGGGCAGCACATTCCAATGTTGGATCACTCTTTCAGTGAAAAACTTTTTCCTAATGTCAAGTCTAAACCTCCCTTGTTGGAGCTTAAGATCATGACCTCTCATTCTATCTCCAATGGCCAAAGAGAAAAGACCAACCCCTGCCTGTCTACGACCCCCTTTTAGATAGTTATAGGCAGTGATAAGATCACCCCTGAGCCTCCTCTTCTCCAGACTAAACAGACCCAGTTCCCTCAGCCGCTCCTCACAAGTCTTATCTTCCATCCCCTTTATTATCATTTTTGCGCTTCTCTGAACTTGTTCCAGCATCTCAAAATCTTTCTTAAATTGAAGGGCCCAGAACTGGACACAATACTCAAGATGCGGCCTAACCATTCAGAACTATCTGAACATGGTCCTGGATAACTTGCTTCAGGTAACCCTCTTGAACAAGGTGGTTGGATCAAATGACTGATCCCCAGAGGTCCCTTCAATTTTGTGACTGATTCTGCTTAATCAGGGCTGCTGACATATTGTTATTCAAAGGTCTAAAGGCATTGAAAAAAATCTAGTACCCAATCTTGGTTTGGGGAATGTTGCTTTTGCTGTCAGCAGTGGCTTATGTGCCACATTAAAAAAATTAACTCTTCCTTCAGCACAGAGAGAGAAGTGTTTTGATTCTTGGTGGCGTAGCTTTTTAGCATGCAGGAGCAACTGTTGCATTCAGACTGCCCCTCCAAGGAGGACGTGTGAAATCCAGAGGAGGTAGGATGAACCTAATAAATGACTGGTAATGTGAACACTGGTGATGTACACCTTTTGACAGTTTGTAACAAAGCCTGTACCATTTGGGGTTTGCGAAAGTTGGTTCTCAATCGTCTATGTGATGTGTAGTAATCAGAGAATGAACTGTCTCTTGAGCTGGTCACACACCAAGTTATGTCTTCTTTTTGATCACTACTCCCACTGAAGTCAAACTGATGGTAAACTATGGACCAAAATGTCAATACTATACGAAAAATAAAGTATCCATCTCTCTGTACCTCCTGTCTTCCCCCAGTGAGCAGTAGGAATAGGAAGGGATCAGGGCTGGTTTCCTGGCAAAATTTGCAATTAGGCTGTAATCCGAGAATGAAACAGCTAAAGTAATTCCAATTAATTTCTTTTGAAGATGCATTTTTCTGAGTGGCACTTCAGGTACAAAAACTGCAAAAAGGCTGCTGTGCTGCACACAGATGATAAATCTTTCTGTGTTGTTCAACTGATCAATTGCCTTTTTGGGTCAATGGTTATATAACATTATTTAACAGAGGAGAGAGATCGTGTACTTGAAATATGATGAAATTTAATAATATAGCCACTCAGTACCACTCTAAGTTGTTCTTACTACCTGTCCTACATTGTTTTACTATCAATAGTTGTGCCAAATATAATATGATAGTTATATTTTTGCAGTGCATAGGCATGAGCACTTGCATTAGCTTCCATGATGATAATACTTGGCTTAAAAATTATTTTAACAAGTTTTGAATTGTTTCTAGTCATATCAAATTCAATACCAAAAGATAAACAAAATGGTTTCAGGAATACTTTTGATGCTGTTCTTCATGCATTCGTAGTAATAGGAAACTCAGTTATCTTTTGAATACATGTGCCATGGAACTGAAGGATATCTTAAGACAACAGAATACTGTGTCTTTGCTACTTTTTGATTGATAAAATGCCCAACTAAGTTGGTAGAAATTCTCCTCTGAGCAGAGATAGCAGGACAGCACTGCACTTCTCTTCCTTTGCCATGATTCCTGTATAATTGCACATGCACTGTGTCACTATTTTTGGTTGGCTCTGTCGTCTGTCAGGGTAAGTTACCCTTCCATTCCAGGTGCACATGGCCACCGTGGTGTCTCTGGGCTGGGTACAGTGGCTCCTTCACCCCCAGCTCTGGCACTGGGACACATGCACTCGGATGAGGGGCTGAGACACATGGAATTGTGCAAGGGCGGGTGCCAGGGATGTCAGAACCTGACGTTATGGGCTTGGGGGAAGCCACCCCCTGGGACTGTGGGACTGAAGACAGGTTGGATTGCAGGTGTATAGTAATGCTTAAAGACTGTCTGTGCTGTCAGAGCATCATGTCTCGTGTTTCACAAGAGAATTGTGTGCAGTCTTTGGGCCTTTCATGTATTGCATTTTATTCTGAGACCCATCTCCTTTTGAAAAGACATTTAAAGGGGTCCAGTGGGTGGGACTTTTTTCCTAGTGGGAGAAAATTTTTTCAGACTTTACATGCAAATTGTTGGAAAGGGGAGGCCTACTGTTATATAGACTTGAAGCAGAAGAAATGTGAGTATGTTCTGTAAATGGTGTGTTTGTTTGAATGAGTGATCACAATCAAACAATGCATCTTAATTGTTTTCTTTTCTTTAGAATAGTCTTGCAGTCCTGGAAAAAATAATAAGAACACCCTGAGAACATTTTCCAAACTTTATTGTTGTACTTAAGACTTTAGTGAGAATACGTGCAGACAGTTACTGTCATAAAATCAAAGTTACTGCTTCCATAATAACCATAACTTTGCCAAAAATGAAGAGATCCTTTATCTATAAAAATGGTTTAAAAGACTAATGGTGGTGAATTCTCTTAATTACTTGCCTGTAAAAGTATAAGTCACTGGCCAGTAAAAGGGTAAATTCTCTCTGTTGTTACTTTTGACTTATGCTGTTACATAGAACTACTACTGAGTTGGCAGTTTATTTTAAAAATTATTTTTTTTTTATGGGCGGCTTCTCAAACCTTCTAGCTTGCATTAAATCTCTGTTGTCCTCTGAGTGGTTCTTTTAAAGAACTTAAATTCTTTTAAACTAATGGTTCTTTTAAATTCCAAGATGCGGTGTGCTACCTCTGGCACAAATGCGTATCTCCCAGTGGAGATTCCCATGCTGGTAGGACTGGAGGAAAGGCAGTGCACAATCCTTCTGACATGGTCTACATCTAGTGATGGGAGCAGGTGTGGCATTGGAACACTTATCAGAGAAAGTAATTTAGGTGGTATCAGAGTGCTGGAGGTGTTTTTGTTATACAGGGTTGGTTTCAGTGCATTACAAGAGAGGAGGCTCTACTTAGTATTCAAGGAGGGATGACAGATTGGAAGTCATGTTCGGGATGGGCTCTTGTCGCTACTGAAAATAACTGTGGAGTCTCCGGGGAATCTGTTCGACTCCACCCCATCTATGTTAAAAGGAAACCACGTCAATTGTACTCAAGAACTTGGATGAGTTTCACAAAACCGCTTCAGTGTGGCTTAGTGCTTTCTCAGTTTTGAAGAGTGCTGTACCTTTTTCAGACAGGATAGGGATATGAAAAATGAATAAACCATTCCTATATCCAGGATGAAGGAAAAAAAGTGGATTAGGAGGAGTGTGGAAAAATATACTATAAATATAAGTTTTAATGTACGTAATGGCTGCAGTGCTGGCTTTGGGGACCAGGTTTCCACTGTCTTGCTCTGTGGACTGCAAAGTGGCTGTAAAAGTCTGCTCATAGTGACCATGTTTCACATGTGAGACAGTAAAGAATTAGACCCAGATATGTTATATACAGGTTCTCAGTAGACTCCATTTGAGATACAGGAGGTTTCACTTCCTAGGACTGCAGTCCACTCAGAAGCTGCTCCGCTTAATTGTTCCATACTTTCCTTGGCCAAAATCTTTCTCTTGGTGTCTGAAAGAGCACCTTTAAGATTAACCATAGAAAATGATTTTTCAGATGCCCTTTTTGCCCTAGACAGAAGGCCTCTTTATTGGGAGACATGTCACAAAATGGGAGCTGTGGTTCAGGCTTAGTCGTGCTGCTCCTAACTTTTCCCCACATGGCTGCATTTTAGCTTGAATTGATCATGGCAAGTAAATTGAAGCTGTTAGTTCATTTAATTGTCAGTTCTGTGTCTGTGCAATAAGTCAGTCAATGATTCTTCTGTAGTGACTGCTGCTGCATCACATAGCTGCTCACAGGGCCATTGGATGTGTATTGATGGGGCTAATGGAGTCACTGAGCCAAGCTCACATCTGGCAATGTCACAGCTCCCCAGATATTGACCATGATGATGATTTGTTCTGCAGCAGTGTCCTGAAAGCCTGGGCAGTGTCAGAATCCAATGTGCTAGTTAGTAGACAGGACGATATAGCCACAAGGCTGAGGAGGCTACATGAAACTTGAAAGAAGGCAGTAAACAGCAAAAACAATGGTGTGGTACAGGATGCACAGGCTAGCTTTACTGTCATTTAAATGTAGCATCACTTGGGATACCTTAAAATAGTGAATTTCGTAATGATTTTTAAATACTGAGCTTCACAATAATATGTTAATTATAAAGAGCTTTGTAATGAACTTTGCTGACCATTCTGAACATAACAAACATAGCTGATTAATTTTTTTATGAACCAGATGATAGGGGAATTTTGATGAAAATTTGAAAGACCAGCAGCAATCTTAAAAATTAGTCTGGGGACAATTTTCATTTGTCCTGAGTGCAGGAAGGGACCTGTTAGAGATCTGAAAACATCTTGTAGAAAACAGCTGATATGTCACTAGTCCACTGTGTGAACAGGCCAGAGAAATATGCTTTGGGTGTATTGGGGAGAAATTATACACGTGTATATTTTTTATGGTGAGATCAACTGTGGGGTCATGAACAGGAATTAGGTCTTTCTCAGAATGAAAAAGGAAAAAAAAATAGTATGTTCCATTGGGCACCACTGGAGCAGCACTTGGCTCATGTAGGTGCTAAGCCTGTGGAAATGTTGGGGATAAGTCCTGTTTCCCTGCTGCTTACTGTGTTGAAGCAAGACCATTATAGGACCAATGCAGTGTATCCATGGGAACATAGAACTCAACTTTATAAAGCTCTTTAAGAAAGCAATTTAAAAAAACGCCCTAATTTTATAAGTAGTACTTGCAGAACTTCCTAAGAAATGGTCTAAAATGTTACTTTATTAATGTACCTAAGGAACAATAGGTATGCTATAGTACTTACACAGGATGTTACTTTAAGTAGTAAATCTGGCTTTCCCAAATCAGGAATATTTTGTAAGAATAAGGATTGAGAATATGAATAAGTATTTTTGGATCAGATTGCACACTGCATTGGAAATTTCTCACAGTTAATGATTCCTCCAGCTTGTCATTTACTGCCAGGAAAGCCTTCTTTATTGATTATAATTGCATATTAATGGATCTATCAGATATTTGTTTTGCAAGTTTCTTGGTTAAATTTTCTTTACTGATTTTTCCCAGGGGTGCATGAGCTGTCACAGTTGAAACAGGCAGTTCCCTTCTGGTAGGTCTGGATATTTAAATGTATTTTCAAAATATCTGGTCTATTACAGGAGCATTTGGAACAGGCATTTGGATTCCAATAACATAGTTGATTGCAAGACTTTTTATTATATAAGGATTAACTCAGAAAACAGCTGGATGGACTATGTCAAGAGTACTAGCATGTAGGGAATCACAGGAGGGCAAATTTCCAGAAAAATTATAGATATCCGTCTTCAAAACTGTCCGTGAAGAAGTCAAAGCTGTGTATGCAAATGAAACTACGCATTTCCAGCTGCCACTCTTGTGTGTGCAAATGGAAGTTTGGGAGACATAAGTTTAGTAGTTCCCTTTAAATTGATTGTGGCAATATCTGAGAGGTGATTGGATGGACTAATCAGTGTTTCAGATACTGCTTATAATTGTGCTTCGCATTATAAGCAAAGCCATCAGCGGAAACATGTATACATTGAGTGAAATGAGTTGCGTTCATTGTCGACATTGGGGCACATTTAATGCCTTTTTGCTTTGTGTAAAGACAACAATAAATCTTGCACATTTGCTAATATTTAAATCAAGCTTCCAACTTAAATGCCTACTTTGATGAAGGAGCAGGCTTTATGCATTCAACTAAACCCTCTTTTTTTTACGTAACCTTTTTTTATTGCAGGTTTGTTTTTGAAAGGACCTTGTATACAGACATTGAATTCAGGAAAAAACACTGGGCTTCTAGGATTTTTTGAAATGTGAACATGGTTGCATGTGAAGCTACTTCAGATTGAAACTCATAATCCTGGATCTCTTTTCAGGAGAGCCTGAATATATGTTTGAAGATGCTTCATAAAACAAATCATAATATAGAACTTGTTACATATTGTGTTGGGTTACTTTTGGGGCAGCACAAGGCTATGCAGGAAGATGTAATTCAACCTTATGCACATGTACCAGGACTTGCATAATTCAGTTCTAGGGCAGTTAAATCTGATGGTAAAACTAACCTGTGGATGAAAGAATAATTGCAGTGATGGGCGTGGTATTATTACCTTGCCCTGCAATAAAATAAAATGTCAAATGTAGGGTCTTTGCAAGTTGTTCTCATTTCTCATGACTCTATCATATTTTGGTTACAAATCTAAGAAATTTAAACTTGAAGTAACAAGTGTTAGCATTAAACATTTACTTCTCAGCCGTTGATTCAGAATAAAGTGTAGTTTTGAACTGCTGGAGAATCAAAACAGTTGCTCAGAGGATTTGAATTCACTAAATTCTATTTTGAAAGCACTTATTGGAATCACTGTTTTTTGCACAATCAGTTGTTACATAAACACCAAATATGTTCTAAAAAAATAGACTAGTCTTTAGCTAGCAAGAATTGTTACACCTGATTATGCCCAAACTATGAACTTCAGAAGTCTACTTTTCACACAGATATTTTATATGAATTTTCAGGTAATGGGCACAGTATTTCAAGGCTTGCTGCTTTCATTTGAAAGTGAATTTGGATTAAGGTAGGGTGTGGATTTAAAGTGCAAAAGCTCTTTCTGCATAAGTGCATGTATGGACAGTTTTTATTCAGGAATCAAAATGTCTTCCTGTTTCACTTAATCTACTTTGAAAATAGTTGTGTTTAGCTTAATCCTTCATTGAACTGAAACAGGTCTACTTGTTCCAGTCCACCTTTGAGTTATATTGAGTAGATTTTCTGAATAACTACTGTTAATTTCAGAAATATTTTTGCAACTATGTACTTAGGTCTGAGCCTGATCTCTATTGACACTCATTGCAGCCTTTCAAATCTCTAGTCTAAATTTTTCAGCTGTCTCATCAAATAACAGGCTGCTATTTAGCTGCTTGTAGGACCAGGCTCTAAACCAGAATCTAAGTTGTATCGAGTATTTGTGACAGAAATCTAACTTAGATATTGTGGCTTTTATCAATCTCAAGCTACAATTGATTCTCTGTTGGTTATAGGTGTAGTAGTAGCAGTATTTAACAATAAAAATGGCAGTGATGATAGACATTAATTGAACAAATTAAATCATTGATTGTTGTGGTACAGAGGAAATTAAGGCATGTGCACAAATCCCATCAATCTCACTTAAATGGTGCCATGACTTAGAAATAATTCCCTGCATCAGGACTTAAATCTGTCAGCTTTAAGGAGCAAGTCTTGTTATCTCTAAGTATCTGAGCTGTGCTCAATCAGCTAGAATTGTTAGGTTGAGAGCCTGAGACACAATTGCAAAATATTATATGTAAAAGCATCTTTTGGGCACTTCAGTAGATTCAGAGTTAAAAATAAAATCTTTGCACCTAGTCTCATAGGGAATTCAAGTAATTATTCTTTCTTTATTTATTTTAAAATGAGCATTTAAGCTCCTTTTGCAGTTTGTGGAATGGCTGATATGCGTACCTGGGTTACTCTGAAGGTCAAATACTACTGTGTATATTGGACATTTCAAGCTGCTGTCCTGCCTAAGTTCCAAATCATTAGCTTAGCAAATGAGAGCTTAAATATAAGCATAGTCAATAGGGAGGAAAAAAATCCACTGCATAGTGTGTCTAGTGATAGACAAGCTACAGAACGCAAACATAAATTTTTAATTCAACTCTCTTCAATTTTAAAAAAAACCCCACACCACAACCAATCCCCTCCCCCCTGACAAGCTTGCAAAAACTAGGTCTGAATTCCCAGTGGGAATAATGAGCAGCAGCAAGAGTGAATGCTGGGAGAGAAGAATGCAATTGTATTAGTCTCCATCACAATGGGAGGTAAACCCAAATCATTTATAAAACGTAAATGCTGGCAGAACACAGGGAGCTCAGAGCACCACACTGCAGGTGTGATTTATGAGGCTGGGGACTGGCTATAAATCAAACCCTTTTGTTTTAAATAGTACTGCTTCAACGCAGGAGATCAGTTTACATGTAGAGGAAATGATGAAAAAAATGCAGTACATTGCACCCCAAGAATAGTAGAGAATCAGCTTTACAATGTGACTATCAGTACCACGCTCAGACAATGGATATCTGATGCGCAATTTAACGAATGCTCCCACTGCTGAACAGAGTGCCCTAATCTAGCAACTTGAGTTTGTTTCAAATGTATTAATCATGGGATCTATTTTGTGAGACCAGCTGTTAAAATCGTTGCACTTAGGATCAGGAATACATTGGTTATTCCTATTAACTAGCTAGAGGTGTCCTTTTATGGCACCAAAAGCTCTGCCTGTTTCTGTGTTATACGCATTTTTCCTTAATTCTGAAGGTTTATGAGTCTCATTATTTAGTGGCCTTGTCCTATGGAAATAAATGGGTGGATAAAACAATTCCTAAGGATTCAAATAGAGAGTAGGCATCCCGGGAAGTTCTGCTCAATTACAGGAAAATACACGTCTGGCAAGAAAGTGCTTTTCTCCCTCTATTAGCTGTATAATTATCAAATGGAAGAGATTTTAAAGGTAACGAGCAAAATGATTTCTTCTGCTCTGCTTTCTGGGTCTGCCAGGGTTTATGTTGGCAGCATATTTTGCATTCATTTTACACGCATAACACTAGATACTGTGCTATATGCCTGAAACCATACTGTGTGTCCTGCGATGTAGGCCAGACAAGCACATAAAAAGGCTGAGAGGACAAAAGGCCTACAGAAAGGGAGGTACAACAGTTATATCAGTGTTCAAAGAAATTTATAGTGAAACAAAAGCTGCATGTGTTGCACTTGTGCCTATCCTGACTGTTTGATGTAATGGCCTCATCACAGTATGGCTTGGGTTGGAAGGGACCTTAAAGATCATCTAGTTCCAGTACTCTGCTGTCAGCAAGGACACCTTTCACTAAACCAGGTTGCTTGAACTCTATCTAGCCTATCCTTGAAGACTTTCAGACAAAGGGCATCCACAATTTCTCTGGGCAAACTGTTGCAGTGCCTTACCACCCCCCCCCCGAGTAAAGAATTCCTTCCTAATATCTAATCTGAATCTACTCAGTTTGAAACCTGTTGTTGTCCTGTCACTACATGCCCTTTTAAGTAGTCCCACTCCATCTTTCCTCTAGGCTCCCTTCAGATACCAGAAGCCTGTAATTAGGTTAGTCCAAAGCTCGCTCTTTTCCAGGCTGAAAAAAACCTCATTTCTCTCAGCCTTAACTCATAGGAAGAAGCCTTCCCTGTGATAGGGGCCCAAAAGCTGGATGCAGCAGTCCAGCTGTGGTCACACCAGAGAAGAGCAGAGGGGCAGAATCACTTCCCTTGACCTCCTGCCCACGCTGCTTTTGGTGCAGCCCAGGACATGTTTGGCTTTCTGGACTGTGAGCGCATGTTGCCAGCTCATGTCCAACCTCTCATCCACCAGCACCCCCAAGTCTTTCTCAGCAGGGCTACTCTCAATCTGCTCATCCCCCAGCTTGTATCAGTACCAGGGGTTGCACTGTTCTAGGGGCAGCACCTCACACTTGGTCTTACTAAATCTCATGAGATTCAGTGATGATTTCGCCTTGTGAATGTAAGAAGTTGCACTGATAAGCAGAGTGCCCTTATAGAAGCAAGGAGCTAGAAGGCATCTTATATTCCAATGCTTTATTACTTTCACAGAATCACAGAATCAATTATGTTGGAAAAGACCTCTGAGATCCAAGAGTCCAAGCTGCAAACACTACAGAAACACATGCTCACTGTTTCCAGGATTTTTC
The DNA here is from genome assembly GCA_013390025.1 of Pitta sordida. Taxonomy (NCBI): domain Eukaryota; kingdom Metazoa; phylum Chordata; class Aves; order Passeriformes; family Pittidae; genus Pitta; species Pitta sordida. The sequence continues at coordinate 71,267 of WEKX01025677.1, read as the reverse complement.
TGAAGTTATGATATTGTTACAGGCAGCATCAGCTATTGCTGGAGGCGTTGATATCAATTGCTCGTGTGAAGAAAATATCATTTCATTGAAATAATTGATTTTTTTTCATTATAATTTTAAAAACACATCTAGTGTAATAAATGCATTGGCCACTCGGTAAATGTAAAAACATATTCCCTGCTCAGTAGAGCTTGCAGACTAAATTAGACCAATATGTATATGAAAAAGATATATCGATGATGAAAAGAGAAAAGAAACAAGAGGCTGTAATTGCTTTTAATAATTTCTTTCCAGCTGATAGTGGGCCAGACTTTTAAAGGTATTTGGCCTTCTGTTTTCCAAAGGTTAAGGTGCTTAAGTGTCTTTGAAAATGCAGCAATTCTAAATGTAAAATCTAATTCATCACAAAAAACACATTGTGTGAGGGAAGAGGAAAGATAGCTTTGTGCCTTATAAATCTTTTGTTGTCCTGGGCACTACAGACAGATTGCCTTGAAAGGGTTCTGCCCAGTTGTGTAGTCCTCTCAGGTTGCAGAGCCATTTGAAATCTTTATAGCATTGGTTTTTGACTAGATTCTTGAAAACTCTTCCTATCTTTGAGGGTTTTTTTACCCCTCCCAGACGAACACACTGTCTCCTTTCTTTGTCTCTTGTGCCCAGTGAGAGAAATACTTTTGTGGGCCAGAAGCAGTGTTTTAAAACCCATTCCTGCAAACTCTTCTGCCTTTTAGACAAATAAAGATGTCACTCAAGGGATCTTGTTGCAACAGTTGGGAAAATATATAATTAAAGCTGATTTGAACTTTGAATTTCTTTTTCATCATAAAGGTTAAATACATGAAAAAGCACAAAAAACATTTATGTAGCAGAAGGAATAATGAAGGGTTTACATCTGCAGCCTTCATGAGCAGTGGAGGTTGTGGCTTTTTCTATGTAGAGTCATCAGGAATAGCTGGTAATTACCAAGTTCAAAGCCTCCTGGCCTCTAAAAAGGCGAATATTTTTTTGGTGGTTGTTTCAGAACGACATGATGTCTGATGTCTATTCCTTTTATAGGTCTTCTTGATACATCTTGAATTCTGACCTCAGATGGAAAGTAATTTTTGTGAACATATTAACAGAATGATGTGTAATAAATATAGCAAAGGTTGAAGGCTGGTAATACTGACTGATGTAGTACCACAGAGAAAAGAAATCCGAACACTGCTCTCCGAGGAGGCCAAGCAAGGAGTGAGGTAATAACAGGTTTCATTGCCCAGCTGGGGTTGACATAAAGTAAGATGATTTTGCTCCTCAGATTGTGCTCAGAGGACGGGAAGCAGCATGTATTTTACATATATGTGGTAGGTGAAAGGACAGACTTATTCAGTGATGTAGAAGGCATTGTGACACATACAAAGGTCTCCTGCAAAGCTGATGCATATTTTTTCATATTGTGGGGCTGGCACGTTGAATGCCTCCCTGCAATTCTTGAGTACAGCCTTGCTGTAGTTTGCTCACTGTATAATCTTATTAAGCCAACGGGTATTGCACTGAGAGAAAAGCACAGGAAAGTTTTTTGTATTCTGCAGCCAACAAAGGGAATGTCCTGAATTTGTTCTAATGGTGTGGTTTTACTTTCTGGTAGGTACTGGCTTGCGCAAACTATTTCAAAGTGTCTGCTGCTATGGCTGCAAACACGAAATGTTCCATAGGAGCTTACATACACAGAAATGCTGTTTGTGGACAGGGTGTATAGTGTCAAGAGAGTGATTCATGACCTTTGATTCTTAAACCATAACCTTCCACATAGGAAGCTCAAGTAGGTCATGTACTGAGGGGAGCCAGGAAACACACATGCATGTGTGATGCAAACCTGATACCCTGTCTAGTAACTGGGAGTGGCCACAGATGTGCATCCCAGTTTGTCAGATGTGTTTATACATTTTCTGAGATGTTACAGATGCAAAACCTATATCAGAGCTTAGAATCTGACCTTAAAAAGTAGATGTCTTCTAAGATTATATTCAAGTTCCTTGTGATAAGAATTAGTTTTCCAACTTAATCAGCATTTGTGATTTGATTCAGCAGAGCACTGAAGACGCGCTTATGGCAAACACCATTCAGCAAAATTTTAAACTTTAAATACATGCTGTGGGAGCAGGGCTTAAAATCAAATGTGGGTTTACATGCTTTGCGGAACTAGGTTTTGACTTTGAGCCTCTGAATGGAAAAATTAGTCATGAAAGTTTAGGTCATAGTGTGAGATTTCTCCCTTCTTAGTCAGGAGGGGACTGGCACAAGAGGTGTCACTGGAAACCACGACTACCAGTGAACAGTTAGCAGGATGTTTAAGAATCCCTTTTGAAAGAAAATCTAAGCATGTGAGTAGGTATAAAATAAGCAGAAATAGTTTTTTTTAACATTTGGATATTAAAAGAAATTTTTTTGAAGACTGACATTTCAGCTTCAAAATTAAGTGAAAAATTTGTAATTCAGAAAATTTACTGTCATCTGCATCCCTCAGGATCCATATGCCTGCAGACAGACATTCCTTTTTTAAGTCATTTTTCCAAGATCCTGGGTTTGTAAAAATATAAAATAAATGAACAAATAAGCACATACACACATTTTGATATGCTTGGCTTTTTCTTTGATCTTACCCTGTAGGGTACAATAAAGACATATGGAATCAGACTAAAGGGAGCAGAAGTATGAGGGATAAGGTCTTTTATTCCTTGTTAGAAGTGTAGGTGTGAACCAGTGCTTTGGAAAAGTGCCCTGTTACTGGATTCTAATGCAACTTAGAAATGCCATCTTCAGCTGTGCTGTTAGTGGAGATCTGCAAAGTCTGCTTCACAAAGGTGTTTGAAGGTTGAATGGAACCTCATTTTGCTTCAATGTTCCATTGGCAGCAGCAGTATCTGGCTTCCTCCCCTGAAACCTGCAGACCAGAGTCATCACTATCTCCCAACCATGGCAAACTGGAGAACCTGATCATCCTTATCTGCTCTCAAAAATGTGCAGTATGAGGAATGTCCCAGAACTGGTAACTTGCTGACATGACTCAAATGCTGGAAGTAGGGTTTTGGCGTATGAGTCTGGATTTGTTAATAATTATGTATACACATTTTTAGTTTAATGGGTATGAAGAGTATAAAACAGGGTAAACACAGTATTGCTTCAAAGGGAAATGTTTAAATTCTTTTGGGAACACGTATCCTAATTATTGTATATGACATTAATTTTAATTTCCAATTAAACTCTGAGTTAGATAATATCTTGCACATATGACATCTGCTGTTCACCCTCATATTATAGGAAAGAGCATGCTTTGCTATTTCAGAATTATTTGTTTAAAGTCTTTGTAAAGTTTAATTTCTTTGTCTTTAGTTCCAACCTTGGTAAGAATTTACTTTTTAAACCTTATAAATTAGAGAAATTTCCTTTTAATTCAATGTTAGCAGTATTAAGGTGTTTTTCTTATATATTCTATGATTGATTGATCCAGTTTGGTTCTAAGTATCAGAAGAAGCAGAAACCCTTCTAATTTCCAGAAGCTGCTTCACAACTTTGTAGACTCTATTCCAGCCACAGTCTCTATTTGTGCAAAATTTGGATTAAATGTGCTTAAGTCAACAAAGTCATTCTAGCTTAACATAAGGTAGTAATAGACTCTGTCCTCAAACTCCATCATTCCAGCACTCATTGTGCATTCTGGTTTTGTTCATACTAGGAGCCATCATAAAGAAATTGATTTCTCTCTGTTCACTCATCCAATTTATTGCAAGACAACTCCATGTTCATTTGCCCATTACACAGCGTTTTGTGGGGTGAGAAAGAAACAAGCCAAAAGAAAGCAGAAGAAAAAGTACTTAGCATATCGGATGAGGCTCTGCTCACATTTATTTTTGGTATAAATGCAGAACAGCTCCACTTCTCCTGGAGGAATTTATTTGGATTTGGTGGGTGAGACTAACTCCAGATTATACTCTGAGCCCCCCAAATCATCCATTCTACCCCTTTTTGCTGGACTGAGTTGCAAGTGAAACTTCTTTTGACCATGTGGCATATGTTTTATGATTTTCATTACCTCTGCTGTTCTTTCCACTCCTTCATTGCTAGTTGTGTTCCCCAAGTTGGGCAGCCAAATCCTGTGTCCTGCATGGCAGTTAAAATTGCACTACTATAAATAGTCTGGGAAGCAACGTTGTTGGAACGAAGCAGTTGACACAGTCGTCTTTCCTCTCCAGTGGCAAATCTGTTGATGACCACAATGCAATTGGTCTCTTTTCTGGAGAGTGTGACTATGTCGGTGTTTCTACATCCAGGTCCCTCAAAGAGTTGTGCAAAGCATGAGCCCTTCAGTAGGGATGCCACTATCAGTGTGCTGAGCATCATACAATGACAATGACAGAAAACGTGAGTCCTCTTCTCACACATTGCTCCATGCTGTGAACAAAATGGCATTCTTGGTGGAGCTGAATTGAAAACTGCTGCACGATTGGCATAGTTAGAAATTTGCAGTGAGGGGCTGGTAAATCTGTAAACTGTGAAACGCATTGAGACTTGACATGACAGTAGATGAAATGATCCAGTAGCTGTTTTGTTTTCCTTCTATGTCACTCATTGTCTTCCTGTTTAGTTGCATCACATGAAATCTTCCCAACCTCATCATCAGGGCCTCACAGATTCTGCCTTCACTGACATGTCACCTTCCTGTAGTAGTTTAACAGCTTCATATTTGTCTCCTGCCTACACCTTTGTGGTTTCTGTTATGTATTTTCTATCCCAGCTACAATTTTACCCCAGAAAACCCTCCTGCTTTTGTATGTGAGTAATTCTTTGCTCATCCACCATACCTTTCTTCCTTTCCCCAACTATATTATTAAGACTGTAAGTAATGTAAAATAGCTTGTTTTGGTTCATCATGGGTGCTATATATTTATACATGTTGGGTGGGCTAAGATTAGTACTGTTCTTGTGATGTTGCACTTTTGAAAGCTGGGTGCAGGATCCCTGCAGGCCACAATAAAACCTCTAAATATATCTTAATCTCAATGATGTGAGGACAGGGGCTGAGACCAGTACTTTGTGTCATGGTCTGCAGCTAGACTAATTTCAGCAGTGCCCTTGCAGCTAAACATGTAGATATTATGGGTATAGTGTTTATGCATTTGTATGATTCTGGGAGAAATTTCTGTTTGGAAATTTGAATAACAGTTTTGATTAAAATAATGTTGCTGAGACATTCCCTTGGGGATGATTAGTTGTCTGTGCCTTAGAGTGAACCAAGTAAGAATTCTATACAAATACCAAACTGTTACTTTAAATGCGTCACAGGATTGGTAGGGCACCTCTGAGCTGGTGCTAAACTCAACTTTCAAGGTTGTGGTGAAGTCCCAAGCTCCATTTTGACTGGGTGGTTTGAACCATGATCTCTTCTTTTGGCTTATCTGGCATTTTTCCAATAAACAATCTGTCAGCCTCTTGTGCTTTCACAGCTGTATTAGGCCCTTTGGCCTCTCTACCGAGCTCCTGACTAGCTTCAGTTCATCTATATTGAGAGTGTTGGTCCTACTGGAAAAGTGAGTTTACAGTTTATTCTTTGGGCATGTGACAGCTGATAGCAAACAGACAAACACTCTTTGCACACCAGTCACTTTTCTACCTAAATAGCCTGAGAAAGAACACATGCAGTCCCGTATTTGTGTGGTATATGTATACATGCATGTTCATGAACACAAAATGTGTATTTATGCATGAAAATATGTATGTGTATCTTCCTATAAAGAAGAATATTTATGCTCCTTGCCTTTTCTTTCCTCTGTTTCCCTACTGCTCTCAAGAGCTGTCTATGTTCAAGCGTTCAAGGCAGTCCCCAATCTCCATGTGGTGCACAGCTCTTCATGGACTTGGTATCATTTGATTCCTACTTCCTTGCTTGGCCCACTGCCTTCTCCATCTCTTTGTCACTATTTCTTTCTTACTCAGTTTGCCCTTCCCAGCTTCTTAATCTGTGAGATTTTATCAAGGCAAAGTATGTGCTTCTGTAGGATCGTATCAATGCTTCATTTCATTCTTCTGCCTTTAGGAAAATTCCCAGGCTCTAGCTCTGGCAGCCAGTACAGACATTCTGCTTTTCCTAGATTTGAGCCTTCTCAGTGCCCTGCCCTCATGCCCAGACAATAACCCTTACAAGAGACGTTTTCAATGATAGATTTTTTTGGCCCCGCTTCCCTGCTTATTAATACAGACTGTAATGAACCAAGGTATGGTGAAGACAGACGGACATAAAAGTACAAATGATGCCTACAATGAAGCTAGGCTTTTGTACCTTGTATAGACATATCCTGGGTGACTCCTAAAATGTTTTGGAAAAAAGACTGACCTAGTGGGGCTACAAGGCCCAAAACTAAATTAGTAACTCAGAAAAAGTTGTTGAGGCCTCAAGTTACCAAAAACCTCAAACTCTTAAACAATGCAGCATAGGCACAGTTTTCATTTTCATGCAGCAAACAGCAGTTTCAGGAGTCACTCGGTTTCAAATGAGCTGTATTTGACAGGCAACTTCAGACTGAAACCAGAGTGGAGTTTTTGTGAATGCACTTTGGCTGAAACTGAAGAAAAGCTTTCCATGAACAAACGGAAACCACTGTGTTAACCTAGATGGGCGTCCTACTTCCCAGCTGGGGTACCTCTCTCTGCCTGCTCCCTGTGGACTAGCAAGAGGCCATAGGAGATGACTTTGGATAAAGGGCTCTGCCTCACACACAACACTTTGAAACAGGAATGTTTCAAAGTGCTTCCCACCACCACCTGATTTCTTGTAGCCTGTAGACATCCCCCAAAGCTGTGAGACTGAAAACTTAGAGTAGTTTAATGATGCTCAAGAGCCTCTCACAATGTTTATTGCCACGGTGCTAAGAAAAATTATATTTTATACTGCAAGTTTATGACACAGCAAAGAATCTTTTTTTCCTAAACTTGTAGCAAGCTTTTATTTTGACATCACTTTCCAAAGCAGCTGAGATATTAGATAGCTAGATATCTCTTTAATATTTTCTGTTGTCTGATTGTAGTTCTTTCTGATGGAGAATTTAGCTTTTTTTCTTCATGAAAGTTGGCGAACTTCTAGATTTCTAAGTGATTTCTCTGTTTATTTTAGTCTCAGCAGATCCCAATAGTATATGTCAGTAGTTCTGATTGGTACTGGTTGTAGCACACCAGCATTAGTGCTGACTGAATAAAATGGAAAAAGCACAGACTGAAGTCAGTACTAAGATGTGTGACTTTAGTGATGCCCCTCTTGTCCAATCAAATCCTACCAAATATATTTGAAATCGGCTGTCTAGCCTGCTGCTGGTCAGGCTCCACCCAGGTTCTGTTGGAGAAATTTTTAAAAAATTGTTTGTGTTTCCATGCTACTGTTAGCAAAACCTGCTACATAGGGAGAAACCGGGGCAAGATCAAAGCTAAGTCAAAGAACACTAACTTCCACAGAACTAGACTCCAGTTCTTCACCATCTTTGTCGCTCTTTGCTGGACACACACCATGTCTGTTTCTCTTGAACTGAGGAGCCCAGGGTTACATCCAGCATATTAGATGTTTCTCACCACTGCTGAGCAGAGAAGGATCATCTCCTTTGACCTGCTGGCAAAGCTCTTCCTGATGCAGCCCAAGAAGTTATTTACCTCCTCTGACGCAAGGGTGCATTGCTATTGTGTGTTTAATTTGCTGTCCTCGGTAAGATGTTTCTCTGCCAAGCTACTTTCCATCTGGTCAGTCCCCAGAATATACTGGTGCATGAGTTTTTTCCTCCTCAGTTGCAGGACTTGCCATTTCCCTTTGTTGAACATCCTGACTTTCCTGTTGGCCCATTTCTCCAGCCTGTTCAGATCCCTCTGGATGGCAGCACAAGCATCTGGTACATCAACCACTCCTGCTGGCCACAGACTTGCTGTGGGTGCACTGTGTCCCTGTCGTCCAAGCCCTTAATAAAGAGGAGTACAGTACAGGCACAGATATCAATGCCATAGTATTCCATTAATGACTGATCTCCAGCTGGACTTTATGCTGCTGATCAGAGCCCTTTGAACCTAACAGTTTAGCCAATTTTCAGTCCACCTCTCTGTCCATTTATCTAGTCTATGCTTCGTCAGTTTTTTTATGAGGCTATTATGGGAGATAGTATTAAAAACCTGACTAAAATCAAGATAAAGACCTAAGGTCAAGACTTTCGGGTCTGATCCTGCCAGATCAGACATTTTCTTTTTTGAGTTATACTGCTGTTGAGGTCTTCTATCCTGGGCTTGACACTAATTCTCTTTCTGTGCCATGTTTTGTGAGTCTGGGCCTGTGGTTTACAGTTATATGGAAAGAAGGGAGGAATGATCTTTCACAGAAAGTATTTTAATACTGTCAAGTATGAGCAGTTTACATAATAAGATTTAGAAGTGAGAGTTAGGCATAGACCATTGATACCAAATATTTGAAATACATATAAAATATAATAAAAGTATTTATAAAAACAGAGCAGTTTGTTAAACTTTTAAAAATTTATTGAACTTAGCATCCACAAATGTTAAACATGTACAGTTTACCTTTAAGAGGAAAGGCTCTGCAGTGGGCATTTAGCTAGATTTGTACACCTACACACTGCAGATGGTTTAGTTTTATAAGAGATGAAACTGCATTTGGTGGAACTGATTAAATATAAAAACACCACCATCTGCCATTTATTCTAATATAAAATGGTTTGGGCAGATGCTGACATCTTTTGAGATGATTGATTCATCTCTGACAAGTGTAGATTCTCGGAAGGTTCCAGCTGCCCACTGCTCACACAATACCCGCTTACGAGAGCAAACACCAATCACTGCACTGTTGATTTGGATGTAGCAGGTGAACGAAGGGCACTTTAATAACCAGCAGCCTGGAATACCTAACTACATCAGTGGTGGGTTTTTTTTTTTTTCCTTTCTTCCCAACCCCCTCCCTGCACTTCTGGTCTACATTAAAATGTGAGGATATTTTATGCACACAGTGTACTGTATTGGAGCACAGTTACCTTAGCACAGTGATAACTGGAAGAGTGTCAATTTCTGGCACAAATAGCTCTCTTTCATTTTTCGGAGTGGAAAACCATCAGATACTCTCCACATATGCTATTCATTTTAAAATTATTTTTGCGAAGCGTCCATCAGGATTACATTTAAACTTACTGGAATATTATTTATTGAGTATGACACCAGATGCTTTGTAATAACTTAAGTAACAGATGTCTATCTTGTTTATTTGATAACACTGTCACACTCTCTACTGTGGTATTGCTTTGGGGTAACTTTCTGTAACATCATCTTTTTTGCAGGTTTTGCTCGAAATTTTTACAACGTGCATGTTAAATTATGGAAGAATGCTTTTCAAAATTCTGAGGACCAGACTTTGACATCCATACCCACACTGAATAGCAGCTTGCACCAGCAGTGAGTCCTACTGCAGACAGACCATTTTTTATGAAATAAGGTCCTGACCCAAAGCTAGATTTGTGGTAACTGCAGTGAACTTCTGGTCCATACCCAAGTGGGAGAAAGTGCAGCATAATTAGGCTGTCATGCAATAAGGGAGCAGATCAAGTCAGTCCTAACATTACAAATATATAAGCTGCAGGACTTCTTCAGAATACCTTAAAATAGGATGCTCTTTTTTGTACATGTTCAAGTGTAATCTCTCCCTATGCCCCCACTCAGAAGTATCACGCTGAACAGCTCCTTCACTATAAAAAATTAGTTAAAAAAAGAAAAGGGTCTGTTTATACGAAATGACATGAAAATATGACAGTTTAGTGTTGTGCTGGCACAGAAGCGTATGGTATGTATATATAAGTTTGGTCAGGGGGATGCTGAGTGATTGTATGGTCGTTTTCTGTTGAATGTGTCTGGACTAACTCCAACAAAGTCTGGAATAAGCTTATTGTACATGGAAGAAGTTAGTGCTACGATATGGATAACAAAACACTCTGTGGGGCATTTTTAAACTATTGAGAGAAGCTAAAAGCTGCACAAGAAAGGATGGGTTTTTATTATTGGTACGGTATATTTTCTGCTCACCTGTTGCTGAAGGTAAATCTAGATAGTACTATTTAATTGTTCAAAAAAGTAAGGGGTAAAATTAAGTCAGCCAGATCCTTATCTGACATAAATTGGGGTTTGAAGTCGGTGAAACTAATCTTGCTTTTGTTGGTTGTACTCCTGGGGCAGAGGGTTCAGAAATTATTTTTGTTAAACTTCTCATAGTAACCCCTCTTTTACTTAGGATGGTTCCTTCATTTAGATCTTAAGATTCTTCTCATTTGCCTCAGGTCCTTTTTCTCCAGATGCTTTTTCTGCAGGAAGAGGCAATACTACCTCTTGCCTGAGAACCAGCCCTCCTGGCTCTTCCTGGGTACTGGTTTGTTGGAGACACTGATGAATTCTCCCTGCTGTGAGAGGAGGACTCTCATCAAAGGAAGTGACTGAACTATTTTATCTAATGACCTGGGAAGCTGGATGTTTGGAATTACCTCTGAGGTTGGGTTTACTGCTGGAAAAGGCCAATGTTTATGTTAAACTCAAAAAGCAACACCTTAATTTGGATTTTCAAAAGGTTTGGTTTTAAATAATGAAGGAGAATCTGGAGAAGAAGTGTGTCCTGGAAGTCAAAATAAAAATGCGAATCCTAATGAATATACAATACTTACTTAATATATGGAATGTATATCTGACTTTGAGGAAAAGAGTATTTTTTTTTCTCCATTCTGGCTCCTTCATCTGACATAAAAACATAATACAAACCTAAAGTGTCAAATCCAAGAAACAGTCACTAGAACCTTTATAATGCAAATGATCTGACTGCTCTATAGTGTCTTTCTTCCAGAAGGGTCCCAAAGTGCTATACAAATTACATGTGGTGACATGAATCAGTTCCCACACCACTGAATTACAGGGAGCTCTGGGGAGCAGAACGTTTTTCTACCAGTGCACAGCAGTGTTACACAGCATTTTGGGATGACAAGCAGGAAATACAAAGGGGGCAAAATAACAAAATAAGAAAAGATGAAACAGATTGAAATTAAGATTCAAAGAGGACTGAGGAAAAGGATAAAATCAGCTTCGTGTTTTTCTTTGATGGTGTCGTCAGAGCTGCTGATGCGTATTGTTATTGATAGCTACAGCTGACCTTCACAAGATTTGTCAAGATCCTGGTTCCCAGGACTTGAGCAAAGGTATCTGGTCAGGAAGCACCCCTGGTCTGTGTTCCTGGTTCACAAACCATTTCTCTCTGCAGCTCTTCCTCCTGTGTGTCCCACAGAGAGGACTCCTAGTAGAATGCTGCTATAGCCTGGCCAGATGTGATACTTTCAGGGAATGTTCTTTGTTTTCCTGAAACCAAGGGGCAAGTTTGGCTCCTGTGCCACCTACTCCACTCCCATCCACCCCAGCATCAAGCAGCAGACTACGAGGTGGAGCCCAAACCTCACTGCTGCCCTTAAGCAGGAGTGCTGCCCTGGCTGTGCTGCTCCTGCCAGAGCAGGGAGAGGAGGAGGAACCAAAAAATGATGGAGGGAGAAAAAAAGAAGACTGTTTCCCACAAAAGCAGTGCAACCAAAGTCAACAATCTCCCACAACCTTTAAAAAAATGATTTCTTTGAACAAACTGTTTTTGATTTTTTGTTGAAATTTAGAAAATAAATATTTTTTTCCCTCAGCCTATTAGCATTGGAAGTTGAAACACAAAAAATCTCTTGCTCTGTTTGATTTCACATCAGCCAAAAATTGTGTCTGACAAAACTAAAATTTGCCATATACCCGAGTTTTGATGCAGGATTTTTATGTAATAAAAAGCTCTGGGATGTGCTTTCGGATCTGTATGGGTGTTAGATGGTGAGTTGGACTAGATGATCCTTGTGGGTCCCTTCCAACTCATAATATTCTGTGAATCTGTGAAACACTCAAATATTGTCATTACAGCTGCTGTTGTTCACCTAATTTCTATCAAATTGCCATTTTTATATTGCAAGGAGGACATTTTGATGTTTTTAAAAAAAATTATTTATTTTTTTAAGGGGTTAGCTTGCAATTCACTCTTGTAAGAAATTCTGTTGGGCTAATCATTCCCAGGGTCTGGCTGAACGCAGCGATGGTGACAGTGCTGCTGCTGTGTGCGTAATAGTTCCTTCACTTGTGGGAGACATGCTTGGTAATTAAAAAAGTCTGTAAACAAAAGCTGAGGTGCAGCTTCTCGGCAGAGGGATGCAGAGTGACATTGTGGTAGATGATTAGTCTTCTTGGGAGCAAAATCAATGAAAACAGCAGTAGTCAGATGTCTTCTGGCATAATTGTTCCTATGTGCAAGTGAAGTGTTTTACAGGAGTCTTAGGAGCTGTTGCTATTACAATTTTCTACCAGCTCTACAGTCAACAGTTACAAAAATGTCCGATGGATTTAAGTGTGCCCTTGTGGGTAAAACAAAGTATGGGACTTAGGCAGGTAGGAAAAATGGAAAGGGACAAAAATCTCTTCGCTCCCTCCCTGCAAACTTTCTTTGAAACTTCCCAGGTTTCTCTTGTTGCTGCCCACTCCTCCTTTCCCTCACAGTGCTGCTTATCTGGGGGAAGAATCATGGCTGGAATTTATAAAAGCTTCTCTGTTGTGCAAAGGAACTTTGATAGCGTGAAATGAATAACAGGTAACATAATAAGAAGAAGTTTCTGGCTACAGCTTTGGAAATGTAAATTCTTTTATCAGTCCCCCTGCTAATTGGAATTGCTGTTTGTTGTTTCACATTTAGAGGATTTCATTATAGTTTCCTTGGTAATTAGATATTTTAACTATAAATGAAAAATACCAGACCACAAAAAAGCAAAAGCAAAACCCAACCCCAAACCAGCAACAAAAGCCCCTTCATTAAGATGCAGTCAAAGTTGTATAAAGATAGACTTTAATTAAAATATTGTTAGAATGTACTGTTAAGGAAAACAAAGGAAACAAATGAACCACAAAAAATTGAGACTTGGAAAGAAGAACCCAATCCAGTCCTTCTCAGTCACTGCAAAGGCATTTATAATTTGCACTGTGCTTTGGAGAAGTCCACATCATAGTGAGAGCTTGAACTGAGGGGCAGGTCTGGGAGGTTTTCACCCCTCACCCTCAGTCTCCTGATGGTACCTCTTTTTAAATCCCTACCTTCCCTATTCAGCTCGAGCAGCAGAAAGCTTCCAGTCTGGTGAGACTACCAAATATTCCCTGCCTTGTTTGGATACAATAGAGGAGGCGTCAGAAAAGGATTTTTGCATCATTTGTCATATGTCCATGTGGAAAAGTCCTCCCCAAAATAATGTTGTTCCAGGCAAGTGGAAAAATTACTCTATAGACCTGAGGATTTTTTAAATGGAAGGTTTTATGATTTTTTTTTGTGCTTTATAGATTTAAAAAAATATATATGTTGGTAAAGAAATAACTTTTTTTTTTTTAATACCTGTTCTCATTTATATTATTTCTTAAGGGAAAAATGGGCATGTTGTATCACAGTCCTGTGCAGAGAGCAAAGAGGGAGTCACTGACCTGCTGCTTACACTTTCATTGCGACTGCTCAGCTACCTCTTTCCCCAAAATGTATTTTGGAAGGCAAATGATCCTCTCTGTATTTACTGTTTTGTGTTTAGAACTGAGCTCAGACATAGCAGAAGGAAAAGTATTGCACAAAATGTTCATTCTTTCTGAGGCTGATTTCTATCTTGTTAGCCCAAGGAAAAGAATCCAAGAAGAAAGTCTCTCACACAGATTTGGGTCCAAACTTGTTAGAAAGGTTAACCTCTGTTCTGTAAGCTGCGGCTGGCAGGTAGAGGCAGCAGCATATGAAAGATTCTGAAGTCTAGATACTGATGTGTGAAGGCAGTTTGTCTTTGAACAGATGGAAAAAAATCTTATTCTTTAGTTGTTTTCTTCTCTGTCTTGTGTGGCCTCCATTGTTCATTAAGCTTTCAACCCCAACTTTTTTTGAGAATAGTTGCCTTGCACTGAAAACATCAGGTAAATGTGAAATATACCCAAATCCAAATGAGTCAAAAGGAATGCCGTTTTCCTGCCTCTGAAGGTCAGCATGAACACTGAGCACACTGCCATGCTCCCAGAATTACCTTCTTAATTTCTAGCGTCTCTCTGCAACTCAACCTCCTCCCTTTTGTATCACCCGTTCTATTAGTTTAGTAATATGCTGTCATCCTGATTTTTCTTAATTTTGCTTGTGATATTACTTCCCCTTTTCCTCCTCCTATGGGAACAGATTTCTTCTGCCATATGCCCGTTTAAACCTGATTGTAGTATCTGAACATCTTGTGTGCTTAGCCACAGCATCCCTGGGGGTTCAGTTGAGGCAGAGTATGTTTGTGACCTTTAAAGCCATGTCAATGTGAGACTCTCTCAGCACATGGGTCTTTAAAGCCTGGATGTCTAAGCTTTATACTAACAAATTTGACCAGCCTGCCTTTTTATGAGGATATCATCATTTTGGGCAAATTCCAGGTTCCATATTTTAAATCAGCATGTGGAGCATTTTTAAAATCTCAATTTCCCAAAGGTCAAGTTCCAGTAGATTAAAAATTAAAAAAAAAAAAAAATCAAAGCAGTTGTTATTTTACTTATTTATTCCAGGAAATTTGTAGTAGTAACTACTTGAACATGACTAATTGGCAATTTGTAAAATGGACTATTCTCAGTAGCAAAGTTTTAAGTAAATCAATGCTGTAACTGTTTCCTTATTATGACAGTTCTTAAAAAGTGTGATGAGGTTGTTATAGGAAGCAGTGAAAATTCCCTAAATTGCTGGGGATAATGGATTTTGTATTTGTAACCTAAATAGTCTTTATTTTCACACTTTTTTTTTTTACACATCAGAAATATGATTGTGCTGGATAAACAGTGAGCTGCCCTAGTAGTCCTGCCATAATAATGCTGTCCTGTGTTGAAGTCTCATAAAATTGCTTTGGCTCAATGAAAGCTCTTTCACAAATACCCTTAGTTTGGATCTTGTGTCATGCCACAGCATCTTTGCTGAGCTTTTGCCTTCCCAAAGTGTTTCTGGCAGTTCAGCACCTCTATTGTTCAAATTTCAGTGCGTTGCTAATGTAAAAGTCTTCAAATATAAAAACTCAGGTGTGTTCCCAATACATATAAACTGAAGTATTAGAGCACTTGCCCTGTGAGGATTTATAAGACTACAATATGTGGGGTCTTAAGGGTATTTTATTATGCAGCCGACTGAAGAGACTGAGAGAAATCAGTGATTGATTTGTACTCTGAAATAGAAAAGAATGTTAAATTTTAATTAAAATTGACAGTATGTTCTAGTAACATAAGCATAACATACTTTTTATATGCATTGAAATTAGCCCTACATAAGTGTGTAAGACAGGAAATTTAGTGCTAAAATGACACATCTGTGAAATAAAAACATTTTAGGCTATGAAAATACATAATTATGACATCCATCCAAAGAATATTAACTTTTCTCAGTAGTGCTATACATCATGCAATTGGCTTTTGAGTATTAAGCATTTAAGTTCACCAATTAAAATTGGGCATTTCAATATTCATCTTCTACTTTAGCTTGGTTAGTTGCTTTATAAAATTTTGTTACTTTCTAATCCGTCATTAAATGAGAATTTCGTATCTAAAAGCCCTCAGCCTTGAAAGATTTCTAAATGTAGAATTGGTCCCAAATCGAAGTTTCAGGGTCAATTATTTTCTGCTAACAATATAGTAAAGGGGAAATTAATAGCATTTAAACAGAAGAGAAAACCAGCAGCTGGAGCTGGCGAATATTGTAACCTGGTTTTAGTCCTTTTCTTGTTTTAACTCAACAGTGAGGGTCTGGGAAGAGTAGTAGCATTTGTGGTGCATATTATGAACAAAATCAAATGCTAGGGGACTTGTCACTAATGTCAATTACTATTTCCATGCTAATCACTTTCTGAACCTGAATACAGCACCTTTCTGACCAATGAAGAGCTCTATTGATTTTCCTTTTTTGGAAGCTTTTTTTGTGTGGGATTCTCAAGCAGAGGAGCTTGAGTAGTGGGTGCATCTTTTGGAAGAGGTAGCTTTTGTAGAGTAGGAATTTTGTGAAAGCCAAGCTTATGTGTTGACCATTTTTCCCTATTGAGCTACTNGCTCCTGCAGTCGCTCTGTTAAACCCTGACTTCCTGGAAACACCATCAAGCTGGAATAAAAATAGCAACAAACGTATGGTTTCTACCTTCCCCTGCAAACGCTATTATTTATTCCAGTCTCCTTTTACAAAATCTTTGAGCTGCATTTTTTTCTTATGCATATTAATTCATAATGAATAATATTTATTAGGTGGTTTGGAAAAAAACCCAACCGTCAAAGTTTGTGTTTTCATAGAGGACAACTAACTGGAAAGACAAACACATCTTACTTTCAGGGAGCGCTCAGACACAAACTCACCAGAGTACAATTACAGATGGTGCATAGGTGTGTGTAGGGGTGTTTCATTCGTGCAAGAGGGCCACCACAAAGAGGCTGTCCTGAGCTGAGTGGCTCTTTTGCTTCTCAGTTAGTTGGCAGAACCTCAGGGGGATGCTGGGGCAAACGAAAACTGCTTGTGGGTGGGCAAGGATCCCAGGCCTCTATTGGTGCAAATACAGCTAAAGACATGTGCATCAGAAGGGAGTATGCTTGAGTTCTTAATACTGGCTGACAGCTACACTTTGATTTTACTCACTGCCTATATGAAGAATTTTTTTTGGTGATTTTTAATGATTTTTCCGTATTTTTATTTAATGGTAAATCAAAGGTATGCTGCCTTTTAGTTGGTAGTATATTCTCCTCCACATTATTTTCTGGTGTAAAGAAAGGTTATCTAGAAGGTCAAAGGCCAGAGGGAAAGATGGTATCTTGTTGTTTGGATTAATTTAGAAATAAGGAAATAGATTTTTAGAGATGAGAACACTATGAGTGTGGCCTGAATTGTATCAGACCCAATATCCTTCTGAGGAAGAAATAAAGGGCTTGAACCTTCTCCCACTGAGAGCAATTACAAACCTGCAGTTGACCATAATAGCTGTGTGTGATAGGGGCATAATAAATTTAAGGTCTGAGATAATCAAGGGCTGTGTAATCTTCTGCTAATACTTCTGAAATGTGTTCTGGTAAAATGCTAGGTAGGAAGAGCACTGCACTACACTGTTAATATAAGAAATAAGTTTAAGCCCTTTACTTATTGCACCTAGATATAACTGACCCTATAAGGCAGATTTGAATTTGACAGTGATTTAAAATAACAAGGTTTTGAAAAGAAAATTAGTGGAATGATGACTGTGAATGCTGGCACTGTGAGAGAATGGGGAGGAAGAGGGAAAAGGGAAGAAATTTTGCAGATACATGCTGATTTTCTGTATAGTGCCTAAGAAGATTAAAAGGCCACTTTAGCCAGAGGTCCCCAGCTTGGTGGCCTGTTTTTGACAAAAGCTGACAGGAGATGCTGGTGGATGGTGCAGGAACAGGGCACTCACACCCTGTGCAGCCCCAGCTTCCAGCAATGTACAGCTGAGGGATTTCACATCAATAATGTGATCTTCACGGAAAAGCTATTGCTATCAATTTAAATGTCTTCCTGAAGCTCACCTTATTCAGAGTGTATTCAAAGACATTCATCAGGCATTTGCAAAATATGAGATTACTGATTTTAACTAAGCTAAATTGCTTTATAACTTTAGCTTAAATTAGATAAAAAAAATTAGTGCTGATCCAAAACACCACTGTAACCATTACATATATTTCTGCTGCCTTAGGTAAGATTTGGCTCAGAACCTCTGTGCACTCTGTTATTTACCAATTTAAAGTAAGCATGACAATGGCATTAGTTTTTCCTTTTCCTAAACTGTCAAACTCGTGAACGTTTTGCTGTAGCCTCATCTCTTCTGTTGATTGTCCCTACCTATACCTTAGCTAAAATTTAGATTTTAGATTTCAGATTTCAGATTTCAGAAAAGAGAAACCTTTTCTTTTTTGTCCTCTGTTTGGAATCCAATAAAATAATAGATTTTTGTCAAGATATTGGATGAAGGTGAAAATATATACATAGATTTTGTGATATGGGAAGTGTATGAAGTCCTATAGATACAGCAGAATTACCTACCAGCAATAGGAGAAAACCTAGGAAAACCCAAGAACTTATTTTGGCAGAGAAATAGGCAATATTTTCTGTTAGACAAAATTTGTTCTGAAGGCAAAGATGTATTATATGCCACTGGAGATTGCTAGATTTTGATGGAAGAGGTTAGGTAATTTCTTATAAGTTATTTTGAAATGTGATTTTATATTCAGATTGATCAGCAATGGGTGTTTTGCTGTCTTTGTTTTCCTGTCTTCTATTTTGCAGTTTGTGTATTTCAATTGGCATAATTTTTGAACATGTTGAATCTCTAGTGAACAGCTGATGGATAAGAAAAAATGAAAAAAAAAGCTTCAGATTATTCCAGATAAAGTCATTGATGTCCTAAGTTAATATTGAACTAATGTGCTTTAAATTTCAAAGCTGAAATATATTTGAGGTTGTATGTGGAAATGCTGTTGTGGATGTGATTAGTATAAATGAGTTTTAGCCTATCGTGTTTCATGCAGACAAGTTCTGTAAATACTTGGCTAACGTGTATACACTGCCCCTGCTCTCCTAATAAGAAGTAGATTTTACAATGAAAGTGAAACGAAACGTATCAAGTCATGCATTATATAGAATAAATGTATATATCAATTGGCATGCATATCAGTTTTTTGAAGGTTAATTTCTCATTAAATCTTCTGAAAAAACGTACTGCATGCATTTGTATGAATCAGGATTTTATTTGCCTACTGAGATGATTCAGTGCTTAAGGGAACTACTGAAAATTAAATATCCAAACCAGTTTCTAGTTAAATGTTATCCTTGGTTGTCTTCAGGTACACAGACTTTCCAGCCAATATTTGTTCTACAGTTTTCCTGGTTTATGCATCATCTTTTCCTTATCCTTCCCTAAACACAGCAAAAATAGGCTCCATTTTATAAACACAATAGCCAGCAATTCCTAGAAATGTGAATATTTGTTTTAAAAAGGAAAGTATTGCAAGTGAATTTTTAAAAATTCAGACGTTAATAATTTGCTATTAGTAACTGGAACCCCTGAGGGTTTTTTCATTGTCCATGGTGTTATAAATATCTTAGATGGTGAGTTCGACTAGATGATCCTTGTGGGTCCCTTCCAACTCATAATATTCTGTGATTCTCTGATAATTAAGCTAAAATTCAGAAACTCAGCTAGAGTGTTATTTCTTTGGTGCATTGCCTTGGACATTTGGGGTATGATACAAGGCATAGAGCATTCAATGCACTGCAGTAGACTGCTGCTTATGGAATAACCTTGGGAAGAGGTTTTTCACAGAGAGAGTGATCTCTCAGTGGAATGGTCTGCCCAGGGAGGTGGTGGAGTCACCATCCCTGGAGGTGTTTAAGAAAAGACTGGACGAGGAGCTCAGTGACATGGTCTAGATGATGAGAGGCTTGGACGGATGGAGCGTGGTGCCCAGGGTTGTGGGTTTGATCCCTGGGTGGGCATTCACTTGGGAGTTGGACTAGATGATCCTATGGGTCCCTTCCAACTCGGAATAACCTCTGAACCTGTGAAATAGCTGTAGAGTGGAGTCAAGGATGGACAGAAAACTTCTGACTACACAGTTTTTCATTGGCAAATGTCAGATTGCTGTAACTCCGGGATGCATTAGCTGTGATGACACTAGCAAAGAGTTTCTGTTCTGTACTCTAGCCTGTACCCCGGAATAACCAACAGCTCAGTGCTTAGAGGTGGACAAGAAGTTTAGTTTTCTGAAGAGTCCCTTGGGCATTTATCATCCGAGGTGTAATTGACAGCACAGAGGAGTGTGAGGCTCTAAGTGACAGAGTAGCCAAGTCAGACTGGCTCACAGGAGCATTGGTTCCTGCCCTCAACAAGAAAATTGTTGAAAGGACCCTTGAAAGGATATCTGCGTTGCTTTTAATGAATCTGGTTACTGGAGGCAGAGCTTACCCCTGCGGGTGTTTCCCCGGATTGCAGTACACCAAGATGTGAGCTTTTGGCAGAGTCTGGCTGTGAACTCTGGGCCTATCCAGCAACCCGTCAAAGCAGTGAACATGAACATCAACAAAACAGTCCAAGCTTACTGCTGCTGAGGGTCTGTCCAGCATCTGTAGCTTTTTACCCTGCGGGTAGTGTGGGCAAAGAAATACCACAAGAAAAGGATCACAATTGGATCCCGGCTTTTGTATTCAGGGGCGGGGGAGATGTTTGCATTTCATTAGTGTTAAGTTTGCTATTTCCAAGGATTGAGAAGAAAAATCTCTTCACTATTTTCTAGAATATAGAGTGGTGTTTGCTTTCTCATTTTGAAATTTTTGCATCTTGTGTAACAGCTGTGCTAGGGCAGGACTCACTCTCTGCTGAACTGCTGTTTTTTTCCTTTGGCCTTTGTTAAAATTTCTGATAAATAACAGACTGTCTACAGCTGTTCAAATGATGTTGCTTTTTCTAAGTGTCACTTTGGTGTTCATTCCCACCAATGTGGGCTTTGCTTTAGAAGGTAAATAAGGGAAAAATAGGGCTTGCTGTTGAGTAAAATTGAACATGTGGGCAGTGGGAAAAGAATCTGAAATGTGAATTGCCCAAGCCTACAGAAGCCATCCACCTCCGGCTGTGATGGAGACACTGTGACATCTTGGCAGCATTGCTGTGTGCAATTTTCTTTAAATAACTAGTGGGTTTTTTGTTTGCTGCAGTTGGTGCAATTTCTTCACATTTTCTCATTTGAAGGTAATCTGCTTCTAAGAAGTGATTAACATGATTTATACATGGAAAGCTTCACTGGGCTTTGAATTTTTGCAGTGGCGTTGAATGTGCTAGTGCTAGTGGGCTCACCACTGTAATAAGTAGTGAGAAGATAATGTGTGTGACTTAATAGTATACTAATATATTGTTGTAAAGATAAATTTGTATAATTTATATTAATCCATCATTTACTTTATCTAGCGTCTTGCTCTAAAAATTTTACAAAATCACAAATCTTGAATAAAAGGATCTCATGAGAAAGGATTTTATTTTTCCCATACTGTATCTCTCCCTACCACANGTCCGACTGACCACACTGTTCCTGATACAGGCCAGGATGCCGTTGGCCTTCTTAGCCACCTGGGCACACTGCAGGCTCATAATGAGTTTTCAGTCAATCATTACTCCTAAATCCCTCTCCATTTCAACACTCTCCAGCCACTCATTCCCCAGCCGATAGCGATGCATGGGGTTGTTATGTCCAAAGTGAAGAACCCGGCACTTAGCTGTTCTGTCCATTTTTTTGCTTTTTTGTCCAGATCTCTCTAAGAAGATGAAGAGAAGAATTTGATCTGAATTTGAAAAAGAGATCAAAAGTTTTGAAGAAAAAAAATGAGTGCAAAGTTTTATCTGTGTTTGGGATTAGAAACTGAATTTCTATAATAATATTTAGGTGAGGTTAATATTCACATGCGTTTATTTCCTGTTTCAAGCTCCTTATAAAGACAAAAATATATAATTTATAGTTCCAAAGGGAGAGGAAAGAGAATGAACTGAAGTAACTCAACTCTGTCCTTTCCACAGCTGAGGACACAAAGTAATAATTGTTACTTGGCTAAATTATCACACAAAAGAACAGCAAGTCATTCATTTCCACATGAAAAAGCATAAAAATAGGGGTTCTGTAAGACTAATTGGAAGGTTTAAGATGAGAATGTCAATGGGAAGGTTTCAGTTTAAAGGTGTTAGATCTGCTTAGACTGGAATTGGTCTTGCTTTTGCTCAAGCATAGCTAGTGTAAATCTGTAGCAATAAAATAAATGGAGAGCCAGTGCCATGGTTTAAGCAAATTTTTGAGAAACAGGATGGTCCAGATCCTCAGCTTTTCTGTTTTTTAAAAACCTTTCCTGATGCTTTTGTCATTGTAACATTTTACACCATATATGAACCAAATGTGTTTATTCCATTATAGTACCAGCACTGAAAGATGGTAAATCCAATGGCCCTGTAGTTCCCTGGGTGACTCTTTAAATATGGGATGCTGGATGACAGCAGTGCTGCTAGGCAAGTAGATATCATTCTATTGGTAGACATCAAAGTCTGGTGCCTTTGGAAAGAAGCTGGGTTTGTTAGTTTCAGGGAAAGCTCAGAAAGGAACTTGAGAATTTTGCAAGCATGTGCTTCAGGTTTGCTCAACATTTTGAGGAAAGTGTAAATCACTTCTAAGTAAGCTGTGACGAATGAAATGTTCCTAATTACAAGCTGCTAGCCAATCTTTACGCTATTTTTGCCTGAGTACTACTTAAATTTCTACAGCATATTTTATAGATGAGGAAGTGTGACTAAATACGTAACTGCAACATCAGTAGACTTATGTAGGAATAACAGTGAGAAGAGCGAAACTAACTCCATTGGCTGATTATGCTAATTATTTATTGGATTAGAGGTCATAAACTGGGGACCTCAGCCAAAATCAGGGCGGTCAGCCACTCCAGGCACTTTCTACCAACTTGGCAGAGAGGCCATGGACTTAATAGATGTAGAGGGTGAACTACACCTGGTTTCCCTAGATGGCTCCTTTTCTTGAGGGTTATGGGCAAAATTGTGACTAATGAGAAATGCATGTCCTGCTGGAGCACAGCTGCCTCTGTTCACTGGATGAGTGAAGACCAGCAGGCCACTTTTCAGTTGCAAGTATTTAGAGGTGTCAAACACGGGGGCATCAAAAATGCACATGAAAATTGCTGATCTTGGTTGATCTTAAGGCCTATTTTTTCTGTGACAGTTGGGGCCATCTTAGAAGAAAGCAACAATAACAATGCGATAAAAGCATTTCTCTAGACCTTTGTAGTTGGTGAGAGAGGATTTTCAGTTTACCCCAGATAGTGGCCATAGCACGTAAACAGCGAGGCTTCTGCATGCTCTTTTCTGAAGTGTGGTTCAGGGAGGCTGACCACCAGCTGCTGCTCACAGTGGTGGAACAGCCACACTCCGAGCGTTGGGCAGATACACATCTAGGTCTCTGCTGCTGGGAGCTATAAAAGCGTGTGGCTGCAGCCACTCAGTGAACTGATCTTTGATGCTGCTGCTGAGCATCTGTAACGGCTGTACCAAGGCCCTATATCTACTAGGAACAGGATTTTTGGTTCAAGATTTAAATCTTTGTAACTCAGAATAACCTGCGAACCTGTGTGAAACTGGGCTATCATGCGAAATAGAAACTAGGGTCGTTCTCTTTGTTCATGCAGAAGATTACTTGGAGTATTGGAAGATTCTCTGGGTTCATAGGGTCACTTAATTGCTTTATTATAGATATATTTATATCATAGGGTCACTTTATTAGCTGGCACAGCAACCATGTTCAGTCTGAATAACTTGTACTCTGTTTCAAAAGCAGAAGTGAAGCCAAGAATACTGGCAGCAGCAGGAATCAGACAGGGCTTTGCTGTGTCAAAGCTGGTGTCATGTGGCATTTCATCTTGAACTGGCTGGTGAAAATTTCAAATGTGCAGGTATTAGTCAGCATCTTGCTTATGGTATCTTGTATTTTTATTGCCATGTTTTTTTTAATGAATGGTGGCTTTTATATACCTACGCTTGGAAAGCATTTGTTCCGCATGTGTACCATCTGGATACAAATATTGTATCTGGAGACTGTTTTTAACAAATAATTGCCTTATCATAATAGGTACAAGAGACAGAGAAGATCTACTTCGTCAGGCAGTCTTTTGCTTTTCCACAAAGGAATTCTACGTTTTGCAACTGAATCATAATATTTGCTTGTGTGCCCAAGTGAAATGCCCAAAGCAGGATGTCTATATCCAGAATTAGAATTCAAGGGTTTGTAACTGCCATTCCTTTTTCACGTGAATTGTTTTTTAAACCATCTCATAAGAATCCCATTAAAAAAAAAAAAGACTCAAAACCTAAGCCCCCCCCGCCCTTTTACTGTGCTGATATTTGCAGAAGAAAAGCTGCAAAAACACTTTATGCAGTGCATAAGAAAGGAAGATTGTTTTAATCTTTCACCATAATGTCTTACTTTCCTGAAATTTGTCTTCTCTCTTGGAGGTTCTGTACAAGGAAAGAGTATCTGTAACCCTTACGTTAGTATTATCTGGAATGTCTTCTAAATTTTCTATGATTACAAATGCCTTTGTGACATTGTGGAAAGGATTTGTTGAAACAACAGGTTCAATTAGATTATGAATATTTTGGCTTGTGCCATATCACAGTTTTGTCTTACCTGCCTAGTTTTTCATGCACATAACATTCCTATTAACTTCCTATGTCATTATATTCTCTGCTTCCCACAGCAGAGCAGGCTTTCCTTACTTCCTTTCATTAGAGCAGTGAGCAAAATGTGCTAGAAATGCACACGTGTGTGTGCACGCACGTGCCTGTTTGGTGTCCTGTTTTTACACTTTTAGTGGGCATTTCACTCTCAGCCTTTCCCATCCCCAATGCTTTATGTGGTCAGCTGTGGCTCTGCAAACCTGGCCAGTGCCCTGTGGGAAGGCATGAATAGCCCTTGTTGTGCGAGCACACCTGTGTTCCACGCACAGCTGTTTGCTTCACAACAGGGTTGCTGTTAGCAGTTATGAAACATTTTCACACCACCCACCCACTATCCATTGGTTTGTAACATTTGTTTGGCACTTCTGTCCAGCTTAAACTTTTTTTTTTCTTTATTTTAAAGGACACCAGGATAATTTATGTGTTAAAAAAAAAACAACAACAAAAAGCAAGCCAGATTCTCACAGCACCTTATTAAAAATATCCCCTTTCTCCTGTGTCAAAGATGGCTCTCTTTCTCTCTGTGGTAAATTGGCAACTATAAGTATGTTACTATTTATTTTAATTTTTTTCCTAGTTATCAGACAGTTTTGTGCTGGCCAGAATTTAAACAGGCTGGAAGATTACCTTATTTTTTTTTTTACATATTGTTGGAGATGCAGTCACACATTTTTTTCTGTGTTTTATCTGTACGTACAAAAGGAAGTTTAGACACTGAGCAATAAAGGGCTCCCTATATAGCACTATTTAACCCCCCCCCCCGAACTGATTGAATGGCTAACTTAAGTCTTCTTAAAAGAAGATGGCTAAAAGCTCACTTTTCTGTTAGTCTAGATGATGTCAAGTCTTCAAAATGGGAAAGTGAGCTGAAAGAAAAAAAACCAAACCCTAAATACAAAATGAAGTGTCTAAGTGAAGCAGGTGCTCCATATGGAGGGGAAAAAAACACAAATTAACGTAAAAACTGCTTCATTTCTATAGAATGCTATTTAAATACATAGACTGGGAAGACAGCTGAACTCTTCTGTGTAGTTTTATCAGCTGTGTTTTGTATCTCTCCATGACACAGTATGTGGCTCTTTTCTGAAAGCAGGACAATGTGTTTTGACAGCCCTTGGCAGTGAGAGCAACGGCGAGAAAAGCAAACCAAAGTGATTCAAATTAACATGAGCTGGCTGTTGTGAAGCTGGTCCATCCAAAGCGCTTCCCATGAACAGAGAACCTCAGATATTGTAAGATACAACACAGCCAACTGGGTTAGAAACAAGGAGGAATCTCTGCTGCTGGTGCTGCTCCCTGTGCTGCCACCTATGGAGAACACCGTTTTCCTTTGGTATTTAACCGTCCTGTTTGGCGAGGTGAACAATTCCTACACTGAGCTCCTGTGTAGGATCTACGGGGAAAACAGCATCAAGAGGAAAGGCAAACCTCAGTTAAAATTTCTTTAGGTAACCTTGACCATTTATGTGGGGGATGGCTTGCATGGGAATTTGCTGTTTTCTAGGTTACACAGGGGGGTGTGTTTATTTTGCCATAATGTGACTGCTGAAGGCTATTGTTTTTTTAAACACTTTAGTGTTGATCAGAAGGAAAATTATTGAGAATTTCCTATACCTTATTAGTTTTCTGTCTTCTTTCTAATTCAAAAGAGGCAAGCATCTTAGAATTAAGGATTGTCTGCTGGTTTCCATGAAGTCCAGCCCTGCTGGCTTGGCTCACGTTTGACTGGTTTGAGGAATTCAAAGTGGTCCAGAAAAAAAACCCTCACGCTTAAAAGTACATCAAAGCTGAAGAGTCTGATTTCTATCATTCCCTTCCTCTTCTGGTCTTGCAGAACAATCTTTTTCTTTCATATTCCTTTGCTACTGGTAAGAACATATTTTTTGAGGTGTACAGTCCTATGGCCCATCTCTCTGTTTTGTATGCCACAAAGATGTTTTCTCCCATGTTCTGACTTCCTAAGAATATTCCTTTTGCTAAAGTTCCTTTCATTTTGCTTCTCTTTTGAGTGTCTTCTCCCATCTCATCACAAAATAAACTTTACTTTAGATAATTGAAAGCATCTGTTGTTTTCTTCTCCTTCCCATACCTCTCTACATTCTACTTCTTATAACCAGTGCCTTCCCACTCTCATTCCCAGCTGAGGATCTCCTCTTCTCATTGTAGTAAAACATTTTCTTTCTTCCCCTATGAGTCATGAGGAAGAAGCTAACCCTTCTACTGGTGCTTCAGTCCCTCATGATCCATAATAGGTTTTATCTGCACGGTGCCCTGTGAAGCAAAGAGTTGTTGCAGATGCAAGAAATTAAGTGACTTGCCCAAGGTCATCAAGAAAGTTAATGGGTAAATTAAGAGCAAGCCTTGTGGATCCCAATTCTAGCTGTGGAGGCTGTAATAACAGCGGTGAGAAGGGTGAAAAGTCCAGGCAGATGATTTGTACTTACTTATGGCCAAATATGACACAAATAGAGGCATCCCATTCCTGACGAGGAGAGGCGGGAGAGTGGGACATAATTCAAGCTATTCAGATTCTGCTATTTAGCGTTTGCCGATCACTAATGTGATATTTGCAAAGTATAATATTTTCTAACAGCTGTAAGAACAAGAGAGCCTAAAATTTCTCCCTATACATAATATCCATGAAATTGCATTGAATATTGTAATGATGTGTTATGCTGCCATTAGCTCCCTGTGAATACCTAATTTGGAAGGTTAATGAAATTGACAAATGTGTCTACTGTATGTGCATTGTCAGAACTAGTTAATGGCAACTCTCACATTTTTATTTGGAAAATTATATAAAACTGAAAGCGACAATTATTGTAACTTCATCTTTTTTGGAATCTAGCACAGTGTGCAGTTTATTTAAATAGGGTTGTATGTGTTTTAAATTTGTATACCATCATATGAAGTCCTTTGCTCATCATGTGATTATATGCTTAATTTTGGTGTGAATGAATGCATGTATTGTGGTCTTTTACAGATTATTGGGCCAGTTTTTTTGTCTTCTTTGTGTGTATTCCACACTAAAATACCATAAGTCCTTGTCTTCCTGTTGGCTCAACAGTGCTTGATTACAAAACTTGTGCCAGTTAATTCAAAGAGACATCACACATTCAAAATGATATTTAACCAGGCAAGGGAAGTGTGCGAGAGCACAATGAAGGAGTGTGCTCTTGTATTTTCTGTACATGACTGAGCACCAAAAAGGTCACTTGCAGATGCTGCTTCCATGTATGAATTTGATGAGATCCTTGAATTTTGGCCCCTACATATTTCTGTGGCTTTAGGAAGTGCTTCTTTAGGTCAAGGTCACATTTTTAATTGTAAAGGGTCCAACTCAAAATCTTTTGGTTTAATGCTGTTCAGTTAGACAGTTTCACATACTGAATGATCTCTTATGGTCACAGTGATCTCAGATTCACCTCCCGGGAAGTGAGAAGAGACATTATGATAATCCTTTGTGACACACCACAGCATGGATTATGTTGCCTCATCTGAGCCTTGCAAGCTGGAAAAGCGGGGATGGATGGAGTAATAGCAGCATAGCCCACTCCCCCTGTTTCTTGATTTCTGTGCATCTCTTCAACTCCTCGTGTAGTTTATTCTGAGGAAGCAGGTGTCGCAGAGGAAGGCTGCTGCCCTGAGGAGACCATATGTGTCACTTCCAAGAACAAAGCAGTCTTTTAAACCCAGCTCTATATTGAGCCTGTGAGTCATGAATCTTTAGATCAATAACCAGAAAGTTTTTAAATGTGGGGGCAGCCCCAAACAGAGTGACTCAGCGCCGGCAGTTCCACATTCAGCATGCTTTGGTGCATGGTCTGGTTTCAGATAACTGATCGCTGGAGCGGGGCCAGGTGATGTGTGGAGTCTGAGGCGCTGCTTGCGGGCACGGCAGAGTGGAGTTTTCTTTTTGATACTCAGTACACCTGCTCCTGGGCCAGCTTCATGCAAGAGCTGTGTTCTCAGGCTGTCTGTGGTGCCACCTGCAAGTCAGCAGCCCTTCTGACTTTCTGGTACTTTTTATAAGGTGACTTGGAGTTGCTGAGGTGTAAGATGTTCTTAGGCTTAGATTCTGTGGTGGCTTTCCCCCTTTTGTCGTGCTTAATTAGTAAATATATGTGAGAATATGGTGGAAGAGTGCATACATTCAGACCCTCAGTTGCAGATGCCACAGTTTCCAGTGGTCTAAAACTGAGGAATTATCAAATGTTTGTCCCTCTCACACTTGTCAACAGGGACTCTTTCTGCTCTTGCCCCAGTCCTGGTGGCCATGTCACACCAGGCTCTTGGTAACCCTCAGGGAGAAACTGGGGTCCATTAATGACCCCACAGACCCCAAAACACAGATCACACTTAAATGTTTGCATCAGCTGTGGTTGTCTGTGTATACACTGCTTTGAAATAGGAAATTTGGAGCCTGGAAAATCTTCACACTGAGATTTGTCTTGGATGTTTTGCTCCTGGGTGAATTAATAGTTTACTGATACCTCAGTAACAGATAAGGGATATTTGCACCTGGCCTATTGAAAGGACATTTGCATTTGAAAAAGTTAGGCCAGTTAATAGTCCAGGGAGGAGACACAGAAGCCAATTCCTGAATGGAGGAGAGGAGATGAATTTGAATGAGCCTTCATGCAAAACTCCAACAAGGAGTAGAGAGTTGTAAGTTAGTTTTCTTCCTTGGCTACAGGTTCCCTTCTGTGAATATATATTTGTGATGGAGAGTGTACACCAATTCTGAGACCCTGCCCCTGCGGGCCAGATGTGATTTAGGTCTTGTTTGGCAGCTACGTAATACAAAGTGAGACAAGGAGAAGGCCAGAAAGAGTGATGGGCTTCTTGGACTTGATTTTAGAGAAAGTTTTCTTTCATTTTTTTGCCAGCCATATGGTAAAAATCTCTGCAACTCTGTTGCTTATAGTACTTATAAATAAGTATTTTCCCTTGCTTTTGACTTAACTTGGCTTGCACTGAGGATGATTTCTAATGTTGGCTAGCATAAAAAACTTATCCTGAAAACTGATATATAAGCACAGTGTAGTAACATCCAAATCCCCATCTCTTATATGTTGATATCCCTTATCAACAGAAATTGCCACTTGTGCATACTGTAAGGCAGCTGCTAAAGTAGGAAAACTACAGTATGTAATGTAGAATATTTGGTTGACCACTACAAGTCTTGTGCACACACAGGAGTTCAAAAAGCATGTTGATCCTCCAGTTTTGGGTTTCTTTCCACGCGTCTTGAGGAGCACGTAAGTAGCTGGTGACATGCTTTAGCTTTCCTTTGGGAGCTCTGCCTCTTGTATAATGAAAGATATTTGATAGTTCCTGCAGTTCTGAGCATATTTGATATGTATTTGCATTCTTCTGTTATTTTCTGACTAATATGCTTCTGGACTCTTTGTTTGCAGGAGGGAGATAGATAAAATTGCTGCTGCTGAATCAGATCTACTTCAAGGTCAGGAACTACAGTAATGTGTTCTTAACTCGTGAAATTGAAGGAACTTTGAGAAAGCAAGTACATAATTGGGAGGAAATATTTCAAATTACATGATTTTTCCTCAAGAAAGGTAATAGGACCACCAGATTTTTTCAGATTTTGACATTTCATGCAGAAGTGGAAGGAGCTTAGTAGTGAGTTGCACTGAGAGAAGATGTTGCAAGGGAATCATAGGGTCAGGAATAGCAGGAGATTCCCTGGGTTGGGAATGAAGGAGCTTTACCAAGCAGGGCTTGTTCCATCACCTCCAGCAGTGATTTCTTCTGGGAATCTTTTTGCCACCCTGAGAGTAGCAGGTGTGGAGCGCTGACTCCTTAAAGGCCCTTGACTTTGTCAACAGCTGAGATCACACTAGGAGAAGGGAAACTTCTCTGGCAGAATGATCCCTTTCCTTTGACAGAAAAAAATTCTGCTGGAAATATGACTATAAACACATAGTGTCCACTCAGGGCAGTAGGAAAAAAATGAAAGTGGGTAACATAACAGAAAATTCTCCTGATATCTATGGAACATAATAGAGGTTCCATCTATCAAACAGCTGTGGATAATTATTGATTCATTATTATGTATTTCAACTGACTTCAAAAGAGGCTGAACTGAACCCAGTGAAAGATAAAATAAATCTCTGGTCATTTAGCCCGTAGAATTTGGAGAAATAAGGTTTCAATTATTTTATAATAAAACCCACCAGGTATGACACACAGAAAACCATGTTATACCTTCCTTTCCCTCAGCTTGAAACCCACCATCAGCGAATGTGTGATACCTGAGGTGTAAAAGATGATGCTATCCTAGAAGCAGAAGAGGCAAAAATTGGAGTTCACAGTCCTGGGGAGGGCATTTATTCTATTGCTTGTTGAGTGCATTTATTTCAGGGTATTTTCCAAAAAAATCTATACTATAAAAACAAGAAAAAAAGAAAAGAAAAGAGTTGCCATTTCTCTGAACGTGTTTGATATAAACCATTGCTCTGCCTATTCAGCTGTCTCTTAAGCTAGAAGAAAACGTTATGCTTTGACAATGAAGAGCAAAGAGTCTTGATTAAAATCTCACAGTTTAACCTCTGTCTCGCTAACCTTTGGTTTTAAATGTAAGAAAAGTGGGAAGACCTATCACCACAATATTTTATTTAGTCAAGGAGATACAGACAAAATAAAAATGTTTTTGATGTAAATTTGTGTGGTGGTACCTTCTAACTGGGAGGTGAAAAGTGAAATATTGCTTCTATCTGATGTTAGGGGACAGAAATCCTGCTAAACCCAACCTATCCAGATTTCTCTGCTAATTTGTTTTCATAGATGATGAACTAGCACTCAGGATATTTAGCTTTGTTCAGACACTGACAGTATGGAAGTCTTCCTGGTTTTTATGGTTCTTCTGAACTTTTGTCTATTTGTTGATATGTTACTTATAACACCCAGCTTTCAGAATTTCCTTCTATTTCTCCCATGACTAGGTTTGCCATAGTCAAACTGGAATTTCAGCCAGGTGGAAGTTCTCTATCCGTTGTCTACTCCAACATGGTTCAGACTATGTACAATTAGCTTTCCATAACCACAATCAAGTGTTAGCAGCATCTTTCACAATCTGCTTGCCTTCCTTGTTGCCTTGGTACACAATCTTCTTTCTGGATCATATACAAGGCGTTCAAGTACCAGAGGGATCAGGAACAGAATTACCAAGAGGAGGCTGAGACCTTCACAGCAGCACTCCCTGATGAGGTCCAAGTCCTTGCCGTAGTGTTGTATGCCACATCCTGGCTGTGCTGATGTCCAGTATATAAAAGCTGGAAATAAATGTGTCTATTCTAATCTCCTTCTTTCCTCTGTGGGCTCTGAAGCTTTAGCTCACTATGCCAGCCTTTGTTGCACTTCAGATTTATTGTTGCTTTCAGGAGAATGACTGCTGTCTGAACAGGTTTGCCCTGCAGGAGAAGGTTTTAGCAGGCAGCTCTATGGGATACAGGCAGCACATGGAATACAGGGCATGAGGGATGCTCAGCACCCAGCATTACAGGATTCTTCTTTTTGCTTGACTTTGTTGAGTGCGCTTGGGTGAATGAGGCTTACCTGTGGGAGTTGTAAAGTATGTTGCTAAGCTTATTTTTGGTCTTTCTTTTAAAGATCTTCTGTGCCTGTTGCCAAACATGAGAGGTTTGTTTTCAGACTCTTAACTTCCCAGGTAAAGCTGTCATGTTTGTTCTGACTCACTACACCAGTACATAAACATGAGATTTTTGTTTACATTTACTACTCTTTGTGTATCTTTATATAGCCTGGAAATATTTTTCCAAGGCTTTATCAATTTCCAAGGTATGAAAGAATAAGGGAAAAAAGTCACTACGTATATAACTTCATCTCAGTAGATGCTCTTAGACTCATATTTTGGCTGTGACACGGTGGGGTGTGGTTAAATTTAAGACAGATTTTGATTTGCATCTTCTGG
This sequence comes from Pitta sordida, assembly GCA_013390025.1. Lineage (NCBI taxonomy): Eukaryota > Metazoa > Chordata > Aves > Passeriformes > Pittidae > Pitta > Pitta sordida. The sequence goes on along the minus strand of WEKX01025677.1, from coordinate 38,903 downwards.
GATACCCAACACTCTTAGCTTTGACCAAGACTTGACATTAAAAATAATTTTCCACTTTTCAACATGAAAGCCGTGAGTCATCCCTGAAGTGAATGTTGACCGTGTAGTGCATTTGAGGAATAGTTTGGGGCAGGCTAACTTGCATTCACAAGTTCTATAATCCGTCATCCACTTTGCACTATTTTAACATACAAACATTTTCACAGGCTGCAAACAGTGCCCCTCTGCTCAGACTAACCACAGGCTCATTCTGCTTCACCACAGTCTGACCTCCCTGATGATCCACACATTAATGTGTTTGCAGACTGTGTATGTATATCTGGCCATAGACTTGTCAAGGCATGCACAGAGCAGAAATAATTTTTAATTTTAAATGTGTTTGGTTTTAGCTGTGATCTGGATGATAATTTGTTCCTAGTAAATTATTTTTGTGGTGTCAGTCAGTGTTCTGGAGTATTGTTAAATATTGGCCCATTGTTTTCAAAAAGCCTGAGAAGATAATTCATGGAGGGTGTTACAGAATCAAGTCAGCAGAGACCTTGAGAGGTCATCTAGTCCTACTGTGTTGTCTTAAAGCAGGCAGCCTGAACCCGTTAGTCCCCCCTCTGTCTGTTTCAGCTCACTCCTTGTGCCTTGACCTGCTCTCTGATGTCCCAGTGTGGATGCTCAGCATCCTTTGACTCACCACAGTTTATTGGAATAGATCTCATTTAATTTTACTAAGGCAAGCTGCGGGCTAGTGGAAACCAGATGAACCCTCCTACTTCATCTCCTTGACTAGGAAGGTAAAGGCAGAGCAGGCAACTGAAGGTCAGGACTGAGCTAGAACAGCTGAGGTTCTCTGCCATGGCATGTGCATTCATATCCTCGGCTTGAGCTTGTAACTGCTGAGTTTGGGCACATGCTTCTGAGCTGCACCAGGTCTTTCATAGCTGACTTCAGCAGAGGCTGTTCTGAAGGGAGCAGCAGGCTGATCCTACAGTCCAGTAAATGAGTACCTGCAAGTAGGCCCTACGACGGGATAAATGATCAGATGTTTGAGGGAGACTGCAATATGCCACAGGAATGCATGTTCTCACCTGAGGCACCAGGCATTCCAGTGTCTTTGCCATGCACTGCAAGGTGGCATCTCCAGAGGGTGATGGGCTTCATTACTGGCAGAGGGATGTGGTGCTTTCAAATGCTCCTGTGGATATCTCCATCCTTCCTAACAAGTGTTGTGGGCAGCACCTTTCCCCTGTGAAAGATGAGCAGGAGGAAAACTTGAATGCCCATCCTGGCAGCCCATTATGGAGTGACAGCTGGGCTGCATTCAGTTGCTTTGCTCTGCAGTGCCCAACCCCACAGAGTGTCTGTCTCCCCACACAGGGGTTTGGATTGGTTGGACTGAGGCTAAGGTCAGGCATAAAGGGATACCCCTTAGTCACTGCCTTCAGATCCAGCTTGGGTTTTAATTTTTGACAGCTGTAATTCCAAAGGAGTTTTTCTGCGTGGTCAAAACCCAGCAGTCCCAGGACCTCATTAAGTGGTTTCACCTGGTTTATTTTTGAAGAGCACTTTCTCACTTGTTCTGACACGAGACATATGAAGGTAATGTGCTCCTCTTCTTTCTGTCTTTTATTTTTTTTTCCCCAGCATGTAGAAACTTGTTATCGGTTTCATTGTGCAAATGAAAAACTACATCTTGGGCAATATCTATAAATGTCACAGGGATGTTTTTTTTTCAAGTGTTTACTGAGAACATGCAATGTTTTAGTGTCTCTATCATAAATACCTTTTTGTTAATCTTTCACCCTCACTAAATATATTACAAGCTTTAATCAACCTTTCTAAGCAGTAATAAAATGTTATCAGCAGTTGGCAGAGATTATGTGACAGACCCTAATGTTTTCTAATGATTGTCATTATTTAGAAGGTTGTTTGTAGTTTTACAGAAAAATAATTAGATCTATCGCATACGTTTGAAGAGAGGGGAGTGTACCTTCTCTGATAGTTTACTCTCAAGAAAACTAATTTGTAAATAATTACTTAAAAAGAAAAAAACCCCAACAAGCCAGAGCTGAAAGGAAATTCAAGATATATTTAGGCAAATGCAGGCAGAAGAGAACACGCTTTATCCTAAAAAGACACGATATTCCCCAGGTAAATACATACAGTTCAAGTTTTTCAGTTACTGTCAACAAGACCTGAAGTCTGAATTTCTAAGACTGCAGTTCCTTCTTCATCAACTTATCACTTTGTTGCACACACAGAAATAGGCTTTGTGAAACTATTACTTTATATTATGCAAATGATTTTCCCTTTAAGAGCAAGTCGATACTCTTTCACTTATGTGCCATGTTTCTGCAACTGAAGAAGTGAAAGGTTTGAATGTAACATAAACGAAGGTGGGAGTTTCTTGCTCCCCATAAAGTTTAAATGTTTGGGGTTTTTTAATTATTTATTTTATTTTGTTTTATTGGGTTTGGCGAAATCCACTTTAGTACAGTGGTAAGTGCCCCACCTGGCGTGTGGGAGACCTGGGTTCGATTCCCGCCAGGGAGACAGTGTTAAGAGTTGGACTCGATGATCCTTGTGGGTCCCTTCCAACTCAGAATATTCTGTGGCTTATAAAGGAATATCTTATAGGCACTGTGTTCTGACTGAATTTCAGTGTTGGTATACTCAAACAACATACATTTCCCTGATTTCTCGATCACATGACTGTATTTTAATTTGTATTGTCTCGATCCATGGTGTTGCTGAATCTGGAGAAGGTGCAGCCCTAAGCTTAGCATGAATTAATGCTCCTGTCATGGTGTTCAGTCAGCTGTCCCACACCTCCTCTTTCCCATGTACCAATCCACCATGGAGCAGTAGCTCCATAACTCCAGTCTCTGCTGTGTCCCTGAAGCTACAGAGGCTTTTTACTGCCCCCCTAGCAGAGCCCCTGGGCTTAAAGAGGGCCACAGCCAGGACCTGCTCTTGGGCAGTAGCCCAGTGGGGTCTCCTTCTCCCCGTCTTGTTTTCTCTCCTGTTGTATGACCCCACATATGTGTTGGTTGAGAAAGGGCACCTATGAAGTAGGACATCAAATAGTTGTAGTGAATATATCTACAATGCTCTTAGATACACTTGTCCCACAAAACTGAAATCCTCACCAGTGCAGGCAGGGACTGTTTTATAGTTTGATGTTGTCCCATGCCCAGTGAATGCTCACTGCCTTCAGAGGGTGTAAAAAAATCTGTGCAGGTGTTTAGGTCTCATGGATGTGTACCCATAAACAAGCACACACCTACTCACACGTATACAAACACACAATCCTTTAGCCCAAGTGACCAATTCAGGCACAAGTGTGGACCAAATGAGATTAGTGCAACTGAGGTGGATCTGACGTTTTTAAATCCAGATCTCATCCAGTTTGAGACCTTTTAGGCCTCAAACCTAAAACTCATTCCCCAAGTGCACCCTCTTCTCTGACACGAGTTTTCCTCTTTCTCAGCATGAGGATCGGCCATGCACTCAAGATGAACCTGCAAATTATTATTAATTTCTGTGTATTTTTTTAGAAGTTTGGTTTATTTCTCATGCTGGGTTTCTGTTGGCCAATGTAGATGCTGAATCTCTTTATTTCTGTCGTCACCTCTTAGGCATTTCTAGAGTGTTATGCTCACTGCCTTTTTTTGTCTCATCCCACAAACTTCCTTGTTTAATTCTGTTAACAAAAGAAGAATTATATGTTTAAAAAGAATTAAATGATTTTTAACTCCCTGATAAAAAGTAAATGGTGTACTTTTTCTAAGCAAACTAGACATTTTTAGAAATTAATTTCTTTTCGCGTACTCTACATTACTCTGAAGAAGGATGTGCATCCTAAAGATATTACAAAGTAAGCAGAAAACCCAACTTGAAAGGACTGGCAGTGTTTAAAGTTAGCATTTGGAGTATATCTGCAAGAAGCAGCAGCAGTGTTTAAATGGGAAATTCCAGACTATAAATTCTTTTTCAGCTAGATTATATGCAGTACAAGTGTTGACTTTCAATTTATACCTTTGATATGACTCATTGAATGTTCTGATTCTTAGTTTGTTTGTCCTGTCTTCAGTAAAATGGATTGAATATAGGGTTATCCAACCATGATGCATTGTCTCTGTGCCTCAGATGTTATATTGGTGAAGTCTTACTGTCTGGCACTATCTAAGAGGAGTATAAAAATTTGATTTGGTCTGCAGCCAGCTTTCCTCCCACTCTGGAACAATGATGGAACATCTGGAGAACGCTGTATTCATTAACCCAAATCCTGAACACTTTGCATAATACCTGATCCTGTAAGAATCTGCTTAGTTTTCCAGCCTGTCTAATTTGTGCTGGATGCAACTAGAGCACATTTAGTCAAAGGACCTCGTTTCTTACATTTTTGAGCTTTTATGTGACATTATGCTTTGTCATAATTGATGATAACAAGATTCCCATTTGTTTTCTGATTCTAAATGCCATTTACACGCATGGTGGCTCACTCCATTCTCTCTCCTTCAGAATTTTCTTTTTATTTGTCATTTGTGCTTTCAGCTGGAGACCTTAGGGTTTTATTTTACCCAAGGTCTCAGCTGAAGCCATATGCCAAGAGGCCTCTTAACTTTCCTGAGGATGGATCTTGGAATAGCAGACTGGCATCAGTTTGCCACCTTTATTGTTTTTCTTGTTTTCATAATCTCCCCTTCTTGCAGTGGCAGATGCACACCAGTATTGTGGCTGTCAGAATAGCCATTTTCCTCCTGAGGTTTGGTGCTGTGCTCTGGCCAGCTGCTGTGGGGTACACAAAAGGGATGCAGTTGGTACATCCCAAGGTTTGAACGTCCCCTGTGATTTTTAAACTCTGTGCTTGCCTAAGAAAGGGATTGTGTTTATGTCTCCTCCTGACCTCGGATCCTCTGCATGGATTTGTCTCTTGATGAGACTAAATAAAGCCAAACTCCTTAACTCTTATTTAAAAATTACTGTCCTAATGCAAAACATGCTCAGCTGTCTGTTGTAGGAGAGAAAGAACGAGGCAGTGGTTAGAGCAGCCTAAAACTTTTTTCTTGCTCTACAGTATAGGTATGGTCTGTGCTTGACCTTGGGCAAGTCACAAGGCTGAGATCCAGAAAATACTTATGCACCTAAATCCCATTGTAAGAGATGTGATAGGAGAAAGGTCCTAATTTTCAAAAATCCTGATGTTTTCAGAGCACCTCAGCTGCAAAATGAACATGGAAGCTCATAGTTTTCTTCAGCGGGATGTAATGAGAACAGATGCACCACGTTTGTAACATATAAGCTCCTCATCTTTGCCAAGCCCAAATACTGAATCAGAAGGACCTAAAAGTGTATGTTATCCCACTATCTGCCTCTTCTACAGATGTTTTAAAATGTACCATTTCCATGCAGGGTTTGGCAGAATTGGAAGAGGGTTTGGGACCAAAACTGGAAATTCTGTCTTTGCATTTTATCACTAAAACCTCCAAAGTTTTACATAAAAACAGCTCAGAAGGGCCACTTTTGAAGGCCTTGACACCAGCATTGCTGAAAGAGTTAAGGCCATTAGCTGGGTGCCATAAAAATACTTAACATCTCACATCTTCAAAGCAATATACAAATACTAACTAATTAATCTTCAAAATAGCCTTACCTCCACACCCCACAGTCAACCCTGATTAAAAAGTAAATATTCCTTCTACACATGCAATCAAGGCTCAGAGCTTTATGCTCTAAGAGGGTAATTGACTTGTGCCTTGTTCGTGATTTTGATAAACAATTTAGAGTGATTCAAAGGATGGAAAGCCAGAGGGAAGGTCAGTAGCAGTGTTGAGGTATGGAGTGAGAAGTGCTTCCTCCCCAGATGTCATCAATATATTTCTGGACCTAGCTTTCCACACTGAGAGAGACCATGTTTATGGTATGCAATGCTGTCTCTGGCAAGTGTGAACTATGGTTAGAACAATGCCTGACAATGATGATGCTTTAGGATAATCTTAGCTACCTAAAATTTCAGCTTATCATTGCTCAGGCTTTTTATTGGTATGCAGAAGCACACCACAAGTCAGTTCACTTGCTTTAGTTGATTCCTGAGAGTGGATCCATCACTGGATCTAGTGATAAAGTATAATACTGAAACCAAATTGATGGTTAGTAGAAAGTAAGGGGAAATTGCTATATATAAGGAAGATATACGTATATTAATTCATCTCAGATGAGGTTGTGTCTTTAAATCTGACCCTAAGAACAGCTATAGATGGGAGATGATTCATCACGATTGATTTGTCTCATGTAACTGTGACAGACACGTAAAATATAACCAGTTAGTGACCACCTATTGAAAACTGTTTTCATCAGACCTGAATATTCATGCTGCTGCATGGGGTGAGACTCTTGCAAGAACACTTGCTACTTTTAAATATTTTGATGAAATAGGGATGTAAAATATCCCGTTGTAATAGCCAGTAAACACCAAATACGTATAGCCTAAAGCTGTGCCAGATGAGGTTCAAGCTGGAAATTAGAAAGAAGTTTTGCACTGAAAGGGTCATTAAACATTGGAACAGGCTGTCCAGGGAGGTAGTGTAGTCTCTATCCCTGGGAGTGCTCAAGAAATGACTGGATGTAACACTGACTGCTATGGTTTTGTTGCCACGGTGTTGTTCGGTCAAAGGTTGGACTTGATGATCTTGAGTCTTTTCCAACCTTAATGCTTCCATGATTATTCTGTAGAAGAAACTGAATGTCAGGCCTGCAGCCAGCATCAGGCTCACAAACTCTGCATGTGGCAGAAGACAAGTCCATGGCCCTGTGGGTCAGCGCAGCGAAGGGAGGGATTCAGGATCTACCAATCTTCTGCTAGTGTGTGGGATTAGCTATAGGATCAAGGTTTTGGGACAAGTTGCTGCTGTTGCATACACTCTTGATTTTAGAGCATGGGTACACTGCCTGCTGAACCTTAGACCTTCACAGAATCACAGAATCACAGAATATTATGAGTTGGAAGGGACCCACAAGGATCATCTAGTCCAACTCACCATCTAACACCCGTACAGAGACCGAAAGCACATCCCAGAGTGGTAACACAGTCTAGTTCCCTCACAGTCTAGCCGGCCACTCCTTGTATGTATTACTGCAGATTCATGGTCATATCTTATCTGTCTGAGATCTGATACTTAAAAGATACTTTTTTCTTTCTTTTTGGTTGACAACACAGTCCTGAGGGACTGCAGGTTGTCTCTCTGTTCACTCACTTGCAGTATGTGGGTCACAGTTCTTTTCTACTCTATAAAGATTTCAGGTGCTGAAGTGGCAATCAGTGACTATTGATGAATGTGAATTAAAAAATATTTTTGAATTTTGAAAATTGTGTAGCTGAGATGGCAGGGTGCATCAAGATATGCACCAAGATATACAGCAAGTTTAGGCAACAGCAATAATTTCATTGTGACTATGGGCATTTGGTCTTTGGAGGGCTCAATTTGTGACTGTGAATCACCATAGTAATGCCTGTATCAATAGAATGCTGTGTACTTACCAGTCCAATAGAGTGCTGATTGTCTGGATACATAAATCATCATGTAAATCTTCTTGAACGACCAGATTTTTAAAGATCACAAAGCAGTCCTAGTAATGAATAATATTTATTAAAAAATCAGTAAATTGGAATACTTGATAAAGTATTAAAATATGCTGTGTGAAATTCCAGTGTGGTTAGTTAATAGAGTTTAAACTAATGGATTGTTACTGTGCCCAGATTGAGTTTAGTTTTCTGGTCTTGCTTCTGAATATTAAAAATTCAGCATTTGTCACAAAACCACTTCAGCTCAGTTCAACACACCTGGGTGCATGCCACAGTGGGATTATCTCTGATCTAATCACTAGAGAAAGTGGTCTTTTCAGGTCAGGACTAAGGTCATGATTAGATTGTAGATAGAAAATTATTCCTCCTCTCTCTGAAGCATGCTTATTTACAGTATCAGGTGGTGTTCACTCATGTCTCCTCGTTTCATCATTGAAATGCTAATACTCATTCATCAGTGTCACTGATACTCCATGTGTGTGTGGGAGCATGTTTTATATTCTCAAATAGGCATTGCATTATCATTTTCAAAGGTAGAGTTTCCTTAATACATTTAGGTAGCTCTATGTATTTATTTAGGTCAGTGGCTTCACTGGGCATTAAGTTTTCATCCATAATAGTAATACTGGGCCTTTATATTTAGCTTGTTATTAGTAAAGCCTTGAAGCACATACGTAATGCTCTGACCAATTGTAAAACATAAATAAAACATAAATTCTTATCTTTGCGTTGAAATATTAAATGTTCAAATGTCATAAAGCTCTGCATACCAAGGATGCTCCAACAGTATGGATTAACTTCTTGTCTACTGTGCTTTCTGGTTTATATCATCTTATAGCCTTTTCAGCAAATAATTGATGAAAATGCATATATTTAACAAGGACAGCATTCTCATTAGAAATGAGATTAATATTTTGAGACAAAATATTGGAAACAGGGTAAAACATAGCAGAAGGAAATGGCTGTTGGGTCTTTTTATCCCGTCTCCTTGCTATGTAGAAATATCTGTGTAGAAATGTCCAGAGGCTCTGTCTCTTACAGCTCCTCCACTCCTCCAGACGGTTACATCAAAAGTAGGCGTAGTTAAGCTCAGCTCTTTGAAGGGCCCATAGTATCAGCTTGGTGATTCTCACCTCAGGATCCAAAATCCACTGCAAATGCTAGTGCCAAGCTGGATGTGGTAGACAGGTTTTAATGTATTTCTTCCACTGGCCTACATATCTGCATATAGAAAGTAACTGATTTTCACAGGCATTTCAAGATTTTGAGGCTTGGTAGAGGGGTCAAGCTCTCATGTGAGATTAATCACTAGTGACTATCTTTTTAGAGAGACATCTGAAAAAGTGGTAGTTCCAGGGAAAATAGAAGCTGGATGTGTAATGGAACCTGGATGTGTGGATAATGTCAAGAGTTATTAAAAGAGTGCCTAAAAATAGTAAAAATGCAAGAGGAACAGGACCCTCTGCAATGATGTCCATGAAAATGGAAGATTAGTTGGTGGAGGACAAGGTACACAGCATAGATGAATGCACTGTGACTCGTCAAAGTCTAAGCTCCTTTTCTAGACATAGCCGTCCTTGGAGAGACATAAGCACTGCTAGAGCATGATTGGCATCACCCTAAGGCTGACGTCTGAGTTCGTATTAGTGAACCCTCTGTTCCTCTCTGTTGACTGGAAAATGGGAGTCTAGCCTGATGCATCAGACACAGACACCTACTTTATAAACAATCAGAAATAGGTGAGGCGATCTGTGACCTGATCATGCTGGAGACACACTGCCTGGTTTTCATCCATTGCCCAATGTCTGATTGTGAATGAAAGATATGAAAGAACTGTTTTGTGCTGGTAGATGAAAAAAGGAGAGAAACCCTCCAAAAAAGTCTGGGTGGGTTTTCACAGTACCTGGAATACAGCAGCATGAACTTACTAACAACCAGTGCAGTTTATTCTCTTTCTATTGATATCAAAGAGATTTTGCTGCTGCATCTGATGAGGGAGGGGACAGAGTTGTGACCAGCATATTCATTTTCAAGCCCTTATTAACCTTATTTTGGAACAAGTGAAGAGCAGAATGTTGCCGGAGAAATAAATCCTTCATAATTGCACATGTATCTTTGCATTAGTCCTGCTCACATATGTTTGAGTGGCAATTTGTGTGTTAAGCTCTATGCTTTTTCTTGGGCACAAACAGCAGTGTGACGCTTGTGTTCTCCTTAGGTACCACGCACACCTATGGGAAAACATGATCCAGTTTTGTCATCCAAATCAGAAGAAATATTTTTTAAAACTGGTAGTGAGTATACAGTACTTTAAAAGGTATTTGATAACCGGAGACTTGTTTTTCTCCCTTCCCCAATCTCTAGTTTCTGTAATTGATTTTCTGCACACATGTAGCTTGGGCTCATCTGCACCAGTGTCAGCAGTAAGCACTTAGAGCAGCATGGCTGCAGTGCCACTGAAAGCCTTCCTGGGGCTCATTCCTGACATCGCAACAATGCAAGGCACTGAGTCAGGAGCTGCTGGCATTTCAAAGGTGCTCAATTGCTTTAATTTTCATTGCCTGTGATCATTTGCTAAAAAAAAAAGAAAGAAAAAAAGAAAGAAAAAAATCCAAGCCATTCTATTTTGCAGTAAGATAATCTCTTCCAAGTCAAGCCATAAGTTCCTAGGGTACTTGGATCAGAGGCTATGCCTCTCTTTCTTTGTAGACACATGTACAGCTGGTATGAATCTCTTTCTACATTTAACAATTGCTGCTTAAGTAGTGTTCCAAAGGAAGGTTCTGTAATCAAGCAGTACAGTTTGCTTTGTGTTTAAGAATGGGGAAGATTCCTGTGCTCAGTTGGAATATTTCCTAAATATAATCAAGGGTAGTCTCTTTAAAGATATCCTTATTGTACAAGGCAAAAATCAGCCATCAAATTTTATAGTCAAAGACTTTTGAATCAGATTAGCGTTAATAGAATTATTGTTATAAATGAATAGAATCATTAAATATTAAATAGAATTATTCTTCTGTACACAATAGACAGGTAGTATCTGGAATGATTTGGTACAACATATTTTTCAGGTCGAGCTTGGTAAGATTTAAAACTATAGTAGGCTAAACAGACCCACACTGAGTGATACAAACTCTATATATGGAGCTGTAGCCAGCTGATATATTGTTTACAGATATCACAGAATATTCTGAGTTGGAAGCGACCCACAAGGATCATCGAGTCCAACTCTTAACACTGTCTCCCTGGCGGGAATCGAACCTGGGTCTCCCACACGCCAGGTGGGGACACTTACCACTGTACTAAAGTGGATTTTTTAAAATATTGTAGAATGGTACATTCTTTTTTCTGTGTTTAATACAATCACTGCATCATGAATGCTTGCACATTGCACATTTAAATACATATTTATCTACCTTGTTCTTATTAGGTGTTTCTTTGCCTGAGACTCCTATACCTGGAGGCATATGCTTCCAGACTCATGTCTTCTTTATCAACACACAGTTTTACATTCCTGTGCACATAGTTACTGAACTGGAGAAATAAGTAGTAGTACAGCTGCTTGACTTTAAGCTTTTGATTCCTTCAATAGAAACTGCAGGCACAGTGAAATCAAATGTGTGTCTTAGGATCACTGAATGTTCACTTATTTTCAGGTTTGTTTGGGCCAGACACATACTAGAGAGGATAACCACAGGTGTAAAAGTCAGGGGAAGGTAAAGTTCACAGGTTCACAGGTTATTCTGAGTTGGAAGGGACCCACAGGATCATCTATTCTAACTCCCAAGCGAACACCCACCCAGGGATCAGGCCCACAAGTGTGGTACCATGGGCACCATGCTCCATCCATCCATCCATCCATCCATCCATCCATCCATCCATCCATCCAGCCAGCCAGCCAGCCAGCCAGCCATCCAGGTAGACCCCACCAGCTAGACTATGTCACTGCGCTCCTCATCGAGTCTTCTCTTAAACACCTCCAGGGATGTCAACTCCACCCCCTCCCTGGGCAGACCATTCCAATGAGAGATCACTCTCTCTGTGAAAAAGCTCTTCCTAACATCCAGCCTAAACCTCTCCTGGCACAGCTTAAGGCCATGTCCTCTTGTTCTGGTGCTGGCAGCCGGAGAGAAGAGATTCATACCCTCCTGACCGCAACCTCCCCTCAGGTAGTTGTAAACAGCAATCAGGTCTGCTCCCAGGCCATTCAGGTGTTGTGTGCAACTATGTACCTCGTTTGCAAACACATCGAGAGTGGTTTGTTATCTCTGGAGACCACTTGGACTGTGTACTTCCCACAGGGATCAGCAGGCAAAGGAGCATCTTTAACGTTTGTGCTGCTTCAAGGTGGCTCAGGAGCCCAGCCCCTGGTGTGGCACAACAGGTATGTGCGGAACATGAAGATTGGCATGTTCTCTGCCATATCATCCCAACGTGGTGATCCTCTGCACTGGAAGCAGCCTGTGATTTCTGCCTTTTTGTAGCCTAGGACTTTTCATGGCTGTTTGGAAGGGAGAAGGTAGAGCTAATGGTATGTGTTTAAGAAACTGTAGGATGTGATGTGAGCTATGCAAAAGGTTTAACCTGACATGCTTATTCCATGTAGAGGCACCAAAACCTGAGAAATGGTTGAAACATCAAAACCTGTTATTTTCTGCTGGACAAGAAAAAAATCAGTGAATGAAACATAGTTCTCAGTGTGAAGCTTTTTATTAAGAGATTGGTGTGACGTGATGCGAAAAAAGAAATCAAGGGTTATACTTTTGAGAAATGGGGAGGTTTTTTTAATGGTAAGGCACTTTCAACTCGATTTTCCACTGTAAAAGTCAAGGTTTGATTATAGTTCCTGCATTATTATTTATGGTTTAGCAGTTATACATGCCACGTCCTTGGCTGTGGCATTGCAGTTTGCACCATCTATGTCTGCTTCCTAAATTTATTGATCTCATTAGAAGATAAAAATGACAAAGATAGCTCATAATACTTCTGAGAAATGTAAAACCATTAGCAGGTCATTGTCAAAGTTATAACATGTCCTTTTAAGCTGCTTAGCAAACTGGTGGCAGCCTATGATACAGGGATTAACCTGTGCCAGGAGTGACTGAGTGCATCGCAGTGGATGGTTAATATTCAGCCTGCCTACAAAGCTTTGAAGCTGCCTCACAAAATGATACAACAAAGTGATAAACAGAAATACATTAAAAACAAAGGGAACAGAAGTTTTCTTTTCCTGTCCTTTTTCTTTGTCTCTGATACATAAGAAGCAGAACGAGTGTTAGAGCTTCAGTGTGAAATTAGAGTTGCTTTTTTTTAATTTATTTTTTAATGTTGGGTTATGCTCCCTCAGGAAAAGGAGCCCCTTAGGCTTTGCTCTCTGTGTGAGGCTGACCTTGGTCAAGACCCTAAGCCAGTTTTCCCTGAAGTGGGACCTTGAAGATGCTATTCTAGACTGTGTTTTGTGCAGAGTTTTAATAATGAGTAATTCAGACACACAGTACACAGCTGTATTTTGAAATCAGCCTTTGTTCCCTCAGGCATAGCCCATTCCATACTGCCCAGTATGCCCACCAGTGCAATGGTCATCACAAGATGTGCACCCCTTTTTTTTCCAGGAGACCTGTACACCTGCATTGTTCTTACTGTTGGCATTTCTTCCCTTAGAGAAATTGCTGCAAGTGCTGGCTGCTTGCTTACTGCTTACAGAACTGCGTGGGTTTACACAGAACTTTGTTAAACTGACAGGTTACAGAATCACAGAATCACAGAATCAATAAGGTTGGAAAAGACCTTAGAGATCATCAAGTCCAGCCTATCACCTATTACCTAACCTAGCCAAACCTGTTACCTAACCTGTTGCCATCCTGCTACCAACACACCATCCTACCTATAACACACTACCCTAATATCTAGGTCATGCCACCAAGTACATAATCCAACCTTTTCTTAAAGACCACTAGGGACGGTGACTCCACCACCTCCTTGGGCAGCCCATTCCACTGAGAGATCACCCTCTCTGTGAAAAAGTTCCATATGGCTGTATAAGCGTTGGGCTGGAGGGTTGGGTTTTCTGCAGTGGTGCTCAGGGATGGGAGCAGGATAGGTGGTTAAGTGGAGTAAAACGTAAGCAGAATAACTGGTCCCTGATGGGTGTTTTCAGCATCTCACCTGACTCTTCACTCGCAGCAGAGGGTGTAGCATTAGTGAGATTCAGACACAGTTCTTGCCAAATCTCTTTGAGGGTGGATTGGACATACACAGGTGGGTTCTGAAAAGAGGAGTAGGATGGAGAAGAGAGAAAGAATAGAAATCTAAACACTAGTTCACTGTGGCTGAGCATCATGTGACCTGATTTACACCAATGCATTATTCTGTTTTAGGAGCAATTTATATGCACATTCCAGTAACAAGTAAACAGGCATTAGGGAAATGATAAATTAGCCTAGACAACAGTTTACAGATTACACATGAGAGGATGAGGATAATAACATTATTAGTCATTCCAGTTATTCATTCCATTTTTAACCTATTAATGACTATTTGTATATTTTATCTATCATGAAGTCAGAACTACCAAGAAGGGGACCCTTGATCACTGGTACACAAACCTCTTCCAACAAAACTTATTTATATTTTCTTTTTCTATGTATATAGTAGTAATTTTAATTTAGCGCAACTGTACAATTTTGGTTAGATTAGACCGCACAACTGTGAATTAGATGTGATACTGTTCTATTGTCAACATCATCATAACTGTGTTGTATACATATTAATGTGTATAGGCATTCCCAATCATTAATTGTCTTATCATTGGAGTCTGGACTGCTAATATTTGATTGTAGTAGAAACATCATCTTCCATTTGATTTAACAAAATAATCTTATAGTTTAAAGGGATATTTTTCCAGTCATGAATCTTGTAAATGCTGTTATGGAATGCCATCAATAAAGAATGAAAAAATGCTAATATCTTTAATGAAGTTGTGTGAGGAAAACTGAATCAATTTCCTAGAGATTTCTGAGCTTTAAAACAAAATTGTTTGATTCTAATTCAGATTGGAAAATAACCCCCAACATGCAAAAATATAAAGTCTCCTGTTGAAGACTAAGTTCTAGTGGCTCTGGCTTTGAAGGTCTTTGCCTTGGTCTCAGCTCCAGCCATTGGATAGAGAGAATTCATTCCAAGAGCAGCTTCTGAACCTAACTTAGCTGGGGCCATGCAAAAAACCTGTTGCCTACTGATTTTAATACCATTCCAATTGGTGGTGATCCAGAGCTATGAGTATTTCCCATGATTTTCTATCACAGAATCCTGTAATCCTTTTGCTGAATATCCTTACTTTTGAAGGATTAAGGCAAACTCAAAAGGTTGCAGAAAAGAAGAGCAAGAACAACTGAAAGTCTGAAAATCCCGCCTGACATTGAGAGATTAAAGAAGATCAGCGTACTTAGATTATCTGAGAGAAGGTTAAGAGGTGGCTTGATCACGGTCTCAAATCCCAAGTTGAGAAACAGTTTTCCAATACATGGGGAATCTTTAATTTAGCAGACAAAAGCCATAGCAAGATCCCATGATTGAATACTTAATCTGGACAAGTTCACACAAGATGTAGCACAGATGAGACTGTAGAAGCTTGGTTTTTTTTAAAGGTATCATTGGAGTCTGTTTTTTTTTAAAGGTATCATTGGAGTCTTAGTAATTTTAAGATTTTAATGCACATCTTTGGTAAAAGCTGTCCTACTTTGACCAGAAATTACAGGTTTTATGAAGAAAGTCCCTGGGTATATCTCATGCCCAAAGGCAACCTATACAATCATAATTTCAGTGTTTATTAGTTCTTTGGTAATGAACATTCTTTTCTATGACATAAAATAGACCCATATAACATACCATCTTCTGCAGTTTTCTAGCTTTAATGTCATTATTCAGAAGCTCTCAAAACTCTTTTTGTACCTCTGTGTGCTTAGCCCAAAGAAAAGGAAAGCTAGTTAACATAAAAAGGTATTTTTAGCCTTTCTGAAAGCTTCTTATGCCAATCCCTAAAAAGAAACAAGAAATTTTCTCCAAAAATGCAAATGCTCTGTCTAGAATCGAGAGTATCATTTTAACTGCTTCATCATTTTTTGTCACTCTCTACGTATAGTAAGTGCAGCGTGACAGTTTCTAAGAGACAATCGGGGACTTTTCCAATAACCACATAATTATATTTTGTAATACATATA
This sequence comes from Pitta sordida, assembly GCA_013390025.1. Classification (NCBI taxonomy): domain Eukaryota; kingdom Metazoa; phylum Chordata; class Aves; order Passeriformes; family Pittidae; genus Pitta; species Pitta sordida. The sequence goes on along the minus strand of WEKX01025677.1, from coordinate 23,108 downwards.
TTTTTGAGGCATGAGGCTTCATGTGTTCGGAGCACTTAGCAGTCATTAGCTAATGCTCACAGCACCTCTGTGGAATAGGTAAGATAGTATTATGAAGGCAGACGGTCCTTAAGACTACATAAAATGTTGCTAGAGGAGAAAGGAACAGAAGTTAGTATCTGCTTATTTCCAAATCACACATTCAAATCTTCGAACCAAAATATTGTATTAGCTATATAACTGTAGGAACAGTGGTTTTAGTATTGTGTCCTAAAATTCCATCTATTGCAGTGGTTTTATTTGCCTCCTAGACAAGGAGTAATGCTATGGCGCTCTATCTAATTTGTCAAGATCAGCAACATTAGCCTCCATAGTTATTACAAGGGCTTGACCTTATGAGCTGGTCCTACTGAAATTAAATAACTCCATGAAAGGTACGTTTAATTAAAAATAACTGTGAAGAGGAAGTGATACTACTCATTTTCGAAGTCTGCCTTTATTTTACAGTACAATGGCATCATGATATGGCAGTAAAGTCCATAGAGCAGCAGGGATAAATTCTTGCTCTGCCAGGTACAGTCCTTACTGTTAAAAGAATGTTTTATAAAAGGCACCACTTAAGAAACCAATACCAGGCCAGCATAAATAAAGTTTATGAAAGACCCTCCAGACTATTTAGAGCCCATTCTGTCCATTTTATGCGCAGAAGGAAAGACTACGGGTCTGCCACAGAGGAATAGCTTTTCACAAGGGATTCCTCTGGCTGTGGGTCCTAACACCTATCTGTAGCATTTCTCCCCACTCCTCAACCCTGCATGTCTGTCAAAAGCATCTTGAAGGCACTTACAACTGCTGTGATAGCTATGCAGGGTCCAACCAATTAAGCCTTATTTATGAATAAATCTCATGCATGACAGATTTGAAGGAGGAACTGATAGCCACCTATCTCATCCAGAATTTTTCCAGTGATGTGTTATGTTTTTTATTATTTTTTCCATGAATGTGTGAAAGTGATTGGCAAGGCAAATATAAAGGACATGGCTAGGTTATGATCTGGTGACTTGCCTGGTTGACGAAAAAAAGGCCGTGGATGTTGTGTACTTGGACCTTAGTAAAGCCTTTGACACGATTTCACATGGTAAGCTTCAGGAGAAACTCTTAGATCATGGACTGGATAGAAGCATTTTATGTTGGGTTAGGAATTGATTAGATGGACAAGCTCAGAGAGTGTTGGTGAATGATGCCACATCCAGCTGGCAGCCAGTCACTAGTGGAGTCCCACAGGGATCCGTGTTTGGCCTGGCACTGTTCAACATCTTTATTGATGATATGGACGAGGGAATTGAGTCCATCATCAGCAAGTTTGCAGATGATACCAANAGAAGAGGAGACTCAGATGTGACCTGATCGCTATTTGCAACTACCTGAAAGGAGATTGCCGTCAGGAGGGTGTGAATCTCTTCTCTCAGGCTGATGACACCAGAACAAGAGGACATGGCCTTAAGCTATGCCAGGGGAGGTTTAGGCTGGATTTTAGGAAGAGGTTTTTCACAGAGAGAGTGATCCCTCTCTGAAGTGATCTGTCCAGGGAGGTGGTGGAGTCACCATCTCTGGAGGTGTTTAAGAGAAGACTGGATGAGGAGCTCAGCGATATGGTCTAGATGATGGGAGGCTTGGATGGATGGAGCGTGGTGCCCGTGGTTCCACGGTTGTGGGCCTGATCCCTGAGTGGGTGTTTGCTTGGGAGTTGGACTAGATGATCCTGTGGGTCCCTTCCAACTCAGAATAACCGGTGAACCTGTGATAGAAATGTAGTGTAAGGAAACTATGTTCAAAACCTGAAGTCCTGCATGGATTCATTTTGCCCTGAGTTTTGAGCACTGTTAGGCATGGCTTCTGGACTTTCTTCATCCCAGGGATTGTCACTATACCTTAATTAGTTGAAAACTGCTGAGCAGTGCACAAAGGCAGAAATGGGTGGATTGCCAAACTGTCAGAAACATATACCAGTATATTTCAGATATTAGTAGTATATCTCATGGCTGATGAGATGAATAACCTCACACCAGGACTTCTGAATTTTCATTTTGACCACTTCTGATGGAGACTAATTAAAAAAAAAATCCAAGAAAATATCAGTTCTACTGGGTTGCCAATGTGTGTTTTTTGAATTACAAAAGTAAATCCTTACCCCCTGAAGGACCAAGTTTCCTTTCCTCTTTTTTTGGTTCTGGCACAAGACACGAAAATGTGGGAGGGGGAAGATATTTCCCTCAAAGTAAGGACTTCTGGACTGGCACTGAGAAACATTTGAGTTCTCTGAAAGCATCAGCCTAGAACTCAATAGAGATGAAGGTAAGAAAGGGGGTTAAGTGTGTCGATCAGCTTCCACAGAGAGAGTGATAAAGCAGGCTTTGGATCTTCGGTGTGAAAATAGGAAGGGATGGGAATGCCTGAGATCATAAGGTGAAGAGGATGTCAATGCAGAATTCATTTATTTATTTATTTATTTAACTTCATAACACTGGACCTAGAAGTCATCGAATATAAACCACTGGATGGCAGGTTTGAAACAAATACCTGGTGTGTAGTTGAACTGTGCAGCTCATTACTTCATGAGCACTGAAAAAGTTTAGACATGCATAGAAACCTATTAGACATGTTCATGGAATAAAAATCCATTTTAAAATATCTTCTTATCAGAAAGTCCCTGACAACACATCATGAAGGCATGAGTGAACCAGCCAAAAAACTTCGACTGTATTTTCCCTGTTTGTTTGCTCTTCCTTAACTCCTCTGCTGGAAATGAGATGAAAAGCTGTAAGGGCTCTCCCTCTCACACAGCAGAACTGTTCTCATGCTGAAGGGTACTTTCTGATATTCTGTTTTGTAATCTCTGTGATAGGCAAAGCCCACATGTGTGTGGTAGCTGATGGCAGTTGCTGTGACCACAATGGAGAGATGCTCAGAGCAGGGCCACTGCTTCCCAGTCACAGCTTCCTCATTGTGCACTTTAGTGCTAATGAACCTGAGAAGAGAGAGGGGAATTCAGACTGTCTGTGTTTCTTACTCAATTCCAGTAAATTTATACCAAGAAATGGTAAAACTTATGTCTATGAAATGGTGAGACCAGGATTTTGTGGTTTGGCTACATTTTTTCCCCCCCATCCTGATTTAATTTAACCAGGCAGTCATATTTCAATAATCCTCATCACTTCTTAGCTCACTGTTTTATGCTAATGTTTATTCATGTTCTCCTGCTAGTACAATTCACCAGTTTCTTCTCCTTAATGTGTTGATACCAATGTTTCAGGGATGATATAAAAAACCTGGAGGGAAACACGGTCATTTACTCCTTCTTGTCTTGTTTGTTTGCTTCAGAAGTACTAGCACTGACACAAATAGACTTTCCTTGTGCATGGCAAGAGATAAGGTTGGGGTTTTCTGCTTTATTTGTTCTGTACCACACATATTTTCCCCACCCACTCCCTCACTTGCTTTCATACAGGCTCACACACAGATGTACTTGTATACTACCAGGTTTCAGAGAATTTCACTCCGTTTAGGAGAATTTAGACCAATGTCTGGGATGAAATGTTTGTTTTTTCAGCAAGTAATTTCCACCAATCTTACCATCACAGGTGGGTGTTTCTGGGAAGGGTGCTGAAGCACCTATCACTCAGCATTTAGGCCACTGAAATAGCATTAGTGAAAGTAGTGCTATGAAGAGTTGGGGTGTGCCATGTTGTCACAAACTATTTGCTGCATGCTCAGTTTAGTTCCATTTTCAGGAGCGGAGAAGTGATTTAGCTAATAGGTGATGCAGTTGTCTGTGTTTTTCTGCCTATTCCTTTCTTGAAAATGTTGATATGGCTCATAGCTCTGTCTTTAACTACTACTTCTCATATGGGAAGCTGCACACAGATAATTTGAGTGATTTTATGAATAGAGGGATTTTTCTAAACATGCTACATTTTGCTCAAATGCTGTCCCATGTCTCTGTAGATAAATGGGTGCATCTGCAAGTTTCAAGATGTACATTTTCTGTGGGTGGAGTACGATTAGTGTGGTGGGGTGGAAGAAAAGAAGAAACAGTCTCCAGCATCAATAAGGTTTCTGATGCCTCATCAATACCCATCCTCTTACAGGTTCTGCTTTTTAAACACTGACCTCAGGAGAAGCTCTGCAGGATGAAGGGGTTGTTATGCGATTGGACACCTTGAATCACTTGGAGTAAATTACTACAGTCCCTTAGTTATCAGTTAAGTCCTTGTGTTCTGGTGAAATCAGTGGAGCTTGTTTTCACTGGTGTAGTATCTGAGTCATTAAGTTTAATGAATCGTTGCAAATAGTTTAATCTGCACTTGCAGGTGCTATTAAAACTTTTTTTTTTTTTTAACCAAGAGATTTTTTTTACCTATGAAGAAAAATCTCAGTCACAACGGTTTAAATATGGAGTAGTGGGATAGGCTTTGCTCATTAGACAGCTCAACGCTGAATTCAGTGTTCCCTTCTGCTAGATTTACCTCTTCCAGAATTTAAGACTTTAAGTTGCAGGGGATAAAACATCAGGCCCTGGTTAATTGCAAATAAATAGTCCCACAAATACATATAGATGGTACCTGAAGTTCACTTCTGAAGACTATCCAGTAACCTACATAATTCACATAAGTATGTAGAGAAAACAAGAACAACATTTTTTTTGTGGTTTCTCACATTTGTAGAACAACAGAACAGAAAAAAAAAGAAATAATAAATGAACACTCTGAGTCTGTGAAAATTCTTGTTTGGGAAAACAGCAACCTGTATTTCTATTTATTTACCTTAATTAAATTAATTAATTTAACAAGTCTGAAGATTTCAGCATTTTACAGGATACAGGTATAAATATCTGGCAAGGAGAGTGGATGTATTAAACTACATCTACTTAGCTAGTAAATATTTTGCTGCATCAGTTTGCTCATTCCCAAGCAGTCGGTTGTGAACTCCAGTGTTGTAACGGGTCCATAGGGAACATTTGTGCTTTGGTTGGCACTTAGATCAAATTCATCAAATTATTTCCCCCCCTCCTTCAAGGCTGACATTTCGGAATGTTTTTTAAAAAAGGTTGTGTGCCAACTGCCAAAGTCAATTAATTAAATGGTAAATCTGAAATTTTTAGGAGAGAACTATCATTCCCCTTTTCTGTGTGACCTTGGAAATGTGAACCTTTAATCCACAAAACACATGGTTTACCAGAGGGTCCTGATCTGCTTGCACTGAAAGTAAAAACACTCCCTGAGATTTTTTGTGAGATTAGGGATTACCTCAAGGATAGAATTTTACCCTGCATTTTCCTTCTGCTTCTGATACTTGGTAGTAAGGAGAATATCCTTTGAAGTCCTGCTATGCTTGAGAGCTTAAAGGATTCAGTATTTAAGGAGGAAGCAGTGCAAATTTGTGGCCTCATTTTCCCTATATTTGAGATACTCCAGATGAAGGCACAATGTGCATTCACAGAATTTCCTGGCCAAAGAACTCCATCTCAGATCTGTAAAGGAAGTTAGAAAGGCAAAATCCAATAGACATGAGCAAATAGTGATCGTATTCCTACACAGCATAAGTACTACCAATCTGTTCCCAAAACACACAACTCCCAAGGAGTGTATATGCCCTCAGTGGCAGCAAAGGCAGCCTGGTTTCAAAGATTAGATTGGCCCTTGCTCTTGTGTCTGTCTCTTCGTATGTCTCTGTACATTTTAGTGAACGCCTTGTACTGTATTTGAAGCTTTATCATCATAAGGCGCCTGGAAATGAGTGCAGTGCGCTAACTGTTCTTCAGCTGTTAGTTTTCTGCCATTATTTTTATATTTGTTTGCTCTTTATTTATGTTTTCCCTGCCTGAAAACTGTGGTGCAGATCAGAAACCCGTATTTTGGGCCATGTATATGCATAGAATAGAAACACAGCCCAAAGACAGTAGGCAAGAAAGTAGAAACAGTGGGACAGATGGATTAAGGCAGACAAGATACATGACCTAGTACTCTTCTCCCTGTGCCATTTGGAAGTCTTTTATTCTGTATTTTGCTATAATTTGAAGTTCAGGACTTGTACCTAATTTTTGGACTTCCTTTACCCTGTTTGTTTCATGAAAGTAGGTGTTTTTTTCTTTAGGAAGATAAAAGCTGCCTAAAGAGGGTGGCTTCCTGAACATCCAGAAATTCATTATGATTTGACCCCTCATCTGACAACTCAGTGTGAGGGGGGACTACAGTTCAAGGAAAGGCCCTCTGTAGTAGGAGAAATCATGAAAACTGCTAATGCCAGAGGTGTTTCTTAAATACTGACCTCGTAGGAATGTGGACACTATATATATATTAAGATATAGGAAGCTAATTCTTAGAATTCATAATCTTGTGGCTTCTCCTACCCCTTTGCTTTATATAGTGAATAGAGTACCAGTTCTTTCTCTCAAAGTCCTGTAGCACATTTTTAGGAATTGTCCTGCCCATTCAGATACAGGATATTGTGCAGTAAGGACGTCTGATAGTTTCCTGTTGAAATTGTTCCTCCTTGTGGAAGAAACTTAAAGATGTGATGGCCTGGGCAGACTAAGTCACCTAGGTATGAGCAGAAGTGGGAGATCTTTAGTTCTGCTTTTCTGAGATACTCTTACTCTATTTAATCTTGGGGGATATTTGATATAAAACATTAGCAAGAATACCTTCAGGAAGAAGATAAATTAAGGATGCCAAGCTGTTGATTATGCTTGGAGTCAAAGTTACTTTGGATTCCCAGTTTCTGCATACTGTGAAATTGAAATGTTTCTATCTGTGTCTAGAAGAAGAATCACTGAGGGGACTTGGGAAACTTTAGTCTAAACACTTGAGAAACTTCAGATGGAGCAAAGGCTAAGCAGCAGATGAGTCAAAGTTTAGAATATTGAATTAAATACTATCTGAAGCATTTAAAGTATTGAGTGGGTCTAAAAGTCAAATAGTATGTGTTTAAACTTCCTTCTGTAGGATGGATTTGTTGATATTTATTTATCTCAGGACGATGTTAGGCAGTAAAATGTGTCAAGTACTCACTTATTACAGTAATCACTGTACCATATATGGACTTAAAGAGATAGAAAAGGTCTTTTAAATGGCTTGCAAAATTTGGCAGAGAACAAATGTCATTAAGGTTTCTAGGTGATCAATAGATTACCAAATTCCCCTTAACCGGTATTGGGTGACTATCTGTAGTGTTTCTGTGCCTTTATCTTCCTATAATGTGTGAAGCCAGTTTTCCAAGAGGTAATTAAACATGAAAGAACTAAACATCCTAATTTTTTCCCCCTAAAGTTGTATCTCAGGATTGTCTCCACCAGTAGCCTTGTCCACAGGAAGTGTAAAGTTTCCTGCTATGATTGTTTGACTGCTGCCAATTATCAGATCTGCTTTTGGCAGCTTTCCCCTCAACCTGCTGATTAGCTAATCTGTGGTTACTAATACAATATGGGAAACTGGTGTAAACGAGGAAGCAAAAGATTTATTAATTTCATGTGCTAATTACTGTTTGCAATATAATTATCAACACTGTAAAAAGAAATCCTGGCTTAAGAAATAGCCAGGTTTCTATGTCTTGTGAAATGAGGCACAAGAATTTTTTGCAGTAAACAGGTATATTTTCCCCTTGATACACACACATAATTTTCATTAGATTCATAGATTTCAAAGGCAGAAGCGAGATCATTAGAGCATGTAGTCTAACTACCTGTAAAACACAGGATACAGAATTTCATCTAGCTCCCCTATATCAGAGTTAATAGAAAACAAAAGCCAGATCCTGAACTGGATCTACAGCAGTTTTACTCCACTAAGATGGAATAGTGGTGATTTATACCAGCTGAGAAATTGGCACTAGGCTTAAATGACAATGGATGCTTTTTGCATAAACCTAAATGAAAATGGTCACTTATATTTTAATAGCCATGTTGAAAAAGCCTTGCTGGAAGTGACTTTTTGAAAAGTATTTTAAGCCTTAGAAGACAATGAGGCTTTTTTCCAAACATTTATGGTATGATTGTGTTCCCTGTTGTAATTTAAACTTGTCCCTTCACTGAAGAAAAGGCATAAATTTAGCAGAAAAAAATGTTTCTCTTTAAGTTGAAATCTGTGCCAAGATTCTTATTTGTAGGTAATTCAGACAAAAGTATTTTAGTGGGGAAAGAACAAAATAAGGCAATAAAAACCTGAATATTCTCAGAGCAAAGAGGAGCTTGAACTCAAAGGTTCAAAGATTAAAACTCTCAAGAGCTGAAAAGTAGAGCCTGTGATTTCTTTCATTAGGTTCTATATTTGGCAAAACAAAATGTCTCATCACTCTTTTGTAGCCATCTGTATGTATGTGTGGATGATGTTATTATATTTATAGCAGATATAGTCTTATCATTTAGCTACAGATTGAATTCTACCTGCTCAGAGCTACAGGGTTTAAGAATGCCCTCAGACAATATTGACATACCCAATGCCATAACATCCTGCAGTCTACACAGAAACTGGGACTCTGTGCACATCAAAGCTGAACAAAAAAACTTCCCTCCTGCTCCCCTAAACCTGGAAAGAGTGTTTAAAGGAAAATAATAGCGTGGGGAGAATATCCTTCAGCTTCCCAGTAAATATCTGTCAGTTCTCTCTCATGAGAAGGTGGTGAATGCTTTTGTGATTTTTGATACAGAAAACTGCGACTATCACAGAAGCATGTAGAATATATGGAAAGGAAGACAATTTTGTATTAGTGTAGCTGCTTATGTGGACAGTAATAATCATGGAGAATCTTGTCTCATTCCCATTCTCAGTGATATTAAACCAACTCTTGTTTTGGTTGATGAATAGTTTAAGGTGCTTTATATTTGCTTAAGAAAACCTATATGGAATTCAGATTTTTAAAAATATCTTATATTTGTTTCTCCTTCAGATGTGGAAGTCTGTTTCAAGGTCTCAGCACGTTTTGATGGCACTGACACATGGAAAAAAAAAAGACAATTTGCTGCACAAGTAAACATTAGAAGACATGGTCTGAAGCTTACAAATCAATTTTTCTTTCTCTCTTTTTACTTTAAACAGGACTAGAAGAGCCAATCCCTTCTTGAAAAGCAAGGTTTAAGTGTTCCATATCCTTTAGAAAATCCTCCTTTAACTCCATTGTACCACTAAGTATTTGGTAGCATCACACTTGCCTACAAAGTTTGTAGCAACATTGCATGCTGAAGCATGTTGCAAACATCTGTTTCATGAGAAACATCCAGCTGCTGAACTATTCACGGGTTCACAGGTTATTCTGAGTTGGAAGGGACCCACAGGATCATCTAGTCCAACTCCCAAGCGAACGCCCACCCAGGGATCAGACCCACAAACGTGGAACCATGGGCACCATGTTCCATCCATCCAAGCCTCCCACCATCTAGACCATGTAGCTGAGCTCCTCATTGAGTATTCTCTTAAACACCTCCAGGGCTGGTGACTCCACCACCTCCCTGGGCAGACCATTCCACTGAGAGATCACTCTTCCCACAATGTCTAGACCTAAAGTTATTTCAGCACTCTAAGAAAATTGAGAAAAATATTAACAGATATCTGTCTTAGGCAGCCAGGCAAGACCAACCAGCTATCAGTGATATCTTAAATTGTCTCCCTTTATGAACATCAGGGTGTCAGCTTATGTTAGATACTGCTGTATAATGGATGCTCAGGAGGAAGCATTGGGAACAGTGGCTTGTGGAGGAGAACAGCCCTTTGCAGCGCTGTATCAAGTTTGGTGGTGTACTGGAGCATGTAGAGGCCACTGCTTCTTCTCATCCTGCCTCATTATAGTATCTTCTGCCCAAAGATGTGTGTAGCATGTGCCAGCATATTTGCTCTATGATACAAGGAAAGATAAGACAAAAAATGAGTGCCTTGGAGAAGCCAGACAAAAGAAGCTCTGACTGAGGTCTGAACTTGTGAGTAACTTGTTATGATCTCGTGTTTACTCCTTGGTTCAGTCCTACTGTTCTCAGGCCTCTAGGCTGACCTCCATAAACTTTAAAAATACTGTTTTCCAAAGGCTGAATTTAGGCTTTTTTTCATACAAAAAATGTCTGTAGTTTGTAGTCTTGTCAAATTAAGTTCAGCTTCAGTAAAGATGACAATGAAATCTCTATAGTACAGCCTCACCAATGAATAAAAAGGCTCATTCAGCCCTGTCATATAGCACAGAATCACAGAATATTCTGAGTTGGAAGGCACCCACAAGGATCATCGAATCCAACTTTCAAGTGAATGCCCATACAGGGATTGAACCCACAACCCTGGTGCTAATCTCAGGGTGATACCATCATCTTTTTTTTTTAATATAATGACCTAACTCCCTATCCCATCATCCCATTGTCTAGAACATGTGAATGAGTTCCTCATCCAGCCTTTTCTTAAACACCTCCAGTGATGGCGATTCCACCACCTCCCTGGACAGATAAATATTGATAATATTTATTTATTCTGACTATTGTAAGGGTATTGCATTCATGGAAGCTTTGCACTTTCCGTCTGGTGATAAAACATCAGTCTGTATATAGTTCCATTTTGTCATTTACTTGTGGAGTACTTCCTTCCCACACTAAAATTAAAATTTAAAATACTTTCACTTTTGGTGAAAAAAGCAACATTGAAGAGGAATTCTCCCTGGCAAATTAATAGATAAGGTCTGCCGTGCTAACTCAAAAGCAGGCAAAAGGTAAAAATTGAATCTCTTTATCACAGTCGAGTCATTTTTCTAAACTGGGGAAGTAATATAGGATGGAATATATAGGACAGATTCTCTTACAGAAAGTGGTTTTAAACTTTAAAAGATCCATAACTAATATTGGGAATGATTATAAATGACAGTCTTCTCTTTTAGATTATGTTGCATTTATTACATTCTACTGGGACTTTATGGAGACTCTCAAGGAATTAAAGTTATATTTATGATAAAAACACGGAGCTGCTTCTAAATAGCATTTTCACTGTTGCCTAGATAACAGGCATATCTCCTCGAGCACCTCTATTCTGGTTTAGCACTACAGCTTGCAAATTAATACAGTCATTATAAGACAGCAAAGCTATATCACTTACCATTTCATTATTGTTCAAGTCAAAATCCATATTTTTTCAGTTTTCCCTAGGGTTACAAACTGGATAGGGAAACGTTATCATCTTGCAGAATAATCTCTCAAGACTCACTCTCTTTGGTGTTAAGAGGAGCTGTTAATCATATTACAATAATTTTCATATTAATAGGTCCTGTGTAAAGACAGAATTGATGGGCTCCTTCTGCATTTAATCCTCCAACAGAGTTTTTTATATATACACGTGTTTATATATATATGTGTGTGTATGTATATATGTATATATATAAAAATCAGCTCAGAACTAGATTAGCACAAAAGATATCACGTCCTACTCAGTATATGAATCAGGGTCAAATCAACAGCAAACCCTTACATTTTTAATCAAAATGGCAATCTGTCATCCCTAAGAGAGTTAGGTAATGTTTAAGTGGATAACATGAATACATACCATGTTTTAATGGATAATACATGGGAGAACTTACTGCAGCACAGGGAAACACTCCACAGAATATCTAGCAGATACTTTAGTCCTTACCTGAGGAGCTGTGATACTACAGTGTGCATATCCACTCTAAACCAAAAAGCATCTTTAGACATGAATGGTTGGGGGTTATTTTAGGGATTAATACACCCTTTATTGTTGCATTCTTCTCACATACTGCCATTTTCTGAAAGCTTCTCATATAACATTCTACATTTAATAATGTAATGTTATTTAAACTCAGAGCATTTTTGCGCATTTTTCCCTTTTTTCCAATCTGCTGACCTCAGTAATGTGGTCAGGTTCAGAAGAACCCGAGTCTGAATTTAAGGAGCTGGCCAAGGGGTCAGGTGCTTGCCTAATTTGCAGCAGCCTGAACGTGAAAAAAAAGGTGGGTCAGATCTACAGAGGCATATGGGAGACCAGGATTGGCCATGCTCCTACTGTGCCCCTGCCCTGCCGTGGCACAGGTAGAGGCTGCTTCACGTGGGAGCCTGAGCACTGTGCTGGTGTTGTGGCTAATAAGCTGCACAGAGAAGGGAATCGAGACCTGGAGCACGGTGCTGACTTAATGTGACAGTTTGGCTTCTGGAGCCAGTCGGCTGAGCCTATGAAGGAGCCCACTGCCTCTTCCTCAGCAGTGTGGGGAGATGCTCCCTTGATAAACCTTAACTTTCTGTCAGCATCCACTCTCGTTTTTGCTAAGCCCTGTTACTGTAATGATGCCGTCGCTCTCAATGTCCTTCATTATTCTCCTCTCTGCCATTCCCGGGGGTTCTGATTAAAATCAGTCAAAAGCTCTCTTGGATTTTATTGGCTTTGGTAGTCTGGCTCTGCTCCTTAATGTGCCTTTCTCTGTTTTTAACTGCTTTCTGTTTAGACTCACTTCTACCGTGTTCTAAATGTCCTTCATCTTCCCCCACTTTTGTGTACTTTTATTCCTATTCCTGACCTGCTCGACAACTGTTAAATTACTTAGGCAGTGAACAAAATGCAGATTAAAGAAGTGCTTTCAGCTTTCAGCTAAAATGTGTTGACAGGACTCGCAAGAGGCCTAGAGGAGACATGGGAGTGGCATAATTTTGGGAGAAGAAAAGCTAGAAAAATGATTTCCTCAGATCTGAGGTCTCCATGATTCTGTAGCAGCACTCCTGGCTGCTTTAATGAGGTCATGAGTCCACTAGCAGTGTGTAGAAACAGTTTTAATTGCTGTTAATTTTAACAGTTGTTTAACAAAATTTAAGGCGGCTGTAATTGGGTTCTATCTGCAATATACTAGTGTAAATCAAAAGTAATGTTATTCAGACTTATGTTCTACTTGAATAGCAGCACTTTAACAGAAATCATATTCTAACGCATTCCTGAATTTCAGATATTATACAGTATTTCCATTTATAACCTGACATAATTCCCACACAGCATATGGTATTAATCTGGTGTAAACACCATGTTATGATGATACTCAAACACATACAGCTGACATGAAAATGTCTTCAAGTACAATATTTCCAAAAGCAATTATGTCTATATGGTTGGTAGTTAGCTTGTTGTGTGAATTTTTATTTCTTATTCATACGTACATGAAGGTGCACAGGATGAAACTTTATGTATAAAAAAGGAGATATTTTCAATGTTTGCAAAAAAATGAGAAACAGATCAGGATGGTCTACTTATTTTGGCCTGTCAGGCTTTCATAAGGAAATCTCATCTTCATGTGAACATGGTATTTTTGCACTGTTGGAATTTCCTTTTGTTTGCATTAGAGGATGGATATACATCTAGATTAATGCAAGGAATACAGTGATGCAAAGTGAAACTGATGACATTTTTGGAAGAGAAAAACAGCTCCAAGATAAGTGTTTAGGGAAATTTTGCTGTTCTCAGAGAAGGTAGTACTCCTCTTTATGTGATTATGCCCCAGACATCAATCTCTGCTGGTATTTTTCATTGTTCTCTGATGAGAGGGGGTGGGAGATCAGCACCCCTCGTCCAGGTAGATGCATGTGTGAAATCCTTAAGCAAATTGCCTAACATTGGAGTTGAGCCAATCATTTTGTTAAAAGGAGATAAATAAAAGCATGTCTTTTGGAAAGTAAATGCTTATGGATGGTAATATTTTTGCTTGAACACTTGCCAGTAGGGCCAGATTCACAGCTAGTGTAAACCTTTCTAGTGCCACTGAGTTAGCATCAGCTTGAGATAAATTCACTTATTAGGATGAAATGCAGCTTTTTCCACAGATTTTTTTCTAGCTCTACCTGCTACCCATACTTTCAAAATTTTTACCTTTTCCTGGCCCTATTATTTTCTTCCCGAGGATCCTTTCTTGAGTACGTTCCTAAGACAAACAAAATAAGGCAACCTCAGTATCACACTCTCATAACAGAAAGAAACTGCTTAACAACCAGCTCTGCACTCGTTAGCTTCATTATAAATCAGCAATGACTTTATTTTTATTACTTCATACTTGCACTACAGTGAATAACAGTAGGTTAAGCTGTTGATGGCCTTATGAAGTGAGCATTCCCATCCCATCCTTATTATCCAATTCAATATCTTAGTTTTAAAAAAGAGACAGCCAAAAAAATTGCAGTGGGGCAAGTGTAAATCTGGAATAACGCAGCTGAAAATTTACACCAGTGTGACTAAGAACTGAATTTAGCCCACTTGGTTGAATTCCTTTTAATGGTTTCTGCACGTTCAAGCATCCACTGGAGATTAGATGGAAACCAGCAGACTTGCTGTTATCTGGGATCCAAGCAGGACACCAGGGGTGAAAGGGTAACGCATTATCACACTGCGCCACCTGGCCCATCCAACACAATTTGAGCAACCATAATTGTATTGATTACTTCTTGTGCTCATGACTAATGACCTCTAGCTGCAACCTTGCATTTTCTAAATCTTTTATATTCTGGTTTAATAATAAGATTTGATTAAAAATTGCCATTAGCCAATGCCAATGATTAGTCAGCAAGACTCAATGCCGCCAAATTCCAATGAGTTTCATTATTCTGGAATTAAAAAGCACAGAGAACTTCTCTGGGTTAATAATACAATGATTCTGTCTCAATCAGGAATGAAAGAAAACAACTCTAATATACAAATGCAGCAAAATATATGGCTATTACTAATAGCCACATTTTACAGAGATGCATTTGAAGAATAAAAGTGACTTTGTCACAGATGGTGGGGGCAGTTTGCTTTTACTTTTTATATTTGATTGCAAAGCCGGTGTCAGGTGGTGTGTGAGGGGACATTTTTGTAAGGAAAGCCATTTCCTTTGATGCAACAAGAATGTGGGGTTTATTCAGATTCTCCATGAGCATCTGTGCGACAACAAAACAATGCGAAATGTATGTCAGCAAAAATGAATTGTGATGGCTTTAGAAAATGACAGGGGGTTGTCCATGTTATTTACCTGCTGAAAATCTATTAACTGATGTTTTTTGTTTTGTTTTTTTTTTTAAACTATGACTTAATATTTAAACAAAAGGATGTATTTTCATGTCACATTTTCCATGGAAAATAAGAAAGTATGCCATCTTTTTCCAAGAAGGCATAATATTTAAATATGTACTAATTTTTGGACATGTAGCTGAATTCTGCTGAAGAGTGTTTGGGTAAGAATAAACTTAAGCATATATCTAAGAGCTCTGCTGAATCTCCATTGGGGCCTTGGTGTTTATGAACCTGGGGTGCACTAGAGGAGATGCTGTATGGGGTAAGCATCTACTGCAGAATGTGATATTCCCTCAGACCTCGTTGAAGCTGAGTGAAGGACTGGGTGACACTGAAGTCAATGAGACCTGAGGGGGCTCAGCACCTTTCAGGTTCTGATCTCTAAATAATAAAAGACCCTTGGGACACAGTAAAAGCATTTCCTCCCTGTCACACAGGAGCAGGAAAGCTGTCCTCTCTCACTTTCATTGTCTAGAAAACAGTGTCCCAAATGTGAGTCCTGTAAGATTTTTAGGGTCCTTGAGTAAAGAAATGCCTCTTTTAAATATTGCATACATTAAAAAAAATCCTGTATTGGGTTTGGATAGCAAGGTTTTGGTACTGGGGTAGACGGCAGGGGTGGCTTCTGTGGGAAGCTGCCGAAACTTCCCTCTTGTCTGGCAGAACCAATGTCAGATGGCTCCAAGAGAGACCCACTGCTGGCCAAGGCTGAACCCATCAGTGACGGTGATGACGCTTCAGGGAAGATATAGTGAAGAAATGGGAAAAAACCCCACCTAATTGGGGTGCAACAACTGATGGAGAGAGGAGTGAGAATATGTGAAGGGAACAACCCAGCATATGCCAAGGTCGATGGAGAAGGAGTGGGAGGAGGTGCCCCAAGCACTAGAGCTGAGTGAGCCAGGCTGTCCCTCTGGAGCCCATGGAGTGTTCACAGTGGAGCAGAGATCCACTTGCAGCCCATGGAGAACACGGGGATGCTTGAAAGAGGGTGTGACCCTATGGGAAGCCTGCACTGGGGCAGACTCCTGCCAGGACCTGTGTCCTTGTAANGTTAGATGGTGAGTTGGACTAGATGATCCTTGTGGGTCCCTTCCAACTCATAATATTCTGTGATTCTGTGATTCTGTGACTTGTGACCCTGCAGGAGATCCACAGTGGAGCAGCCTGTTCCTGAAAGACTGCACCCTGTGGGAGGGATCCATGTTGGAGCCGTTTGTAAAGAACTGTAGCCCATGGGAAGGACCCAAATGTAAGAAATTTGTGAAGACTGTCTCCTATGGGAGGGACCACAATCTGGAGCAGGGGAAGAGTATGAGGACTCCTTCCCCTGAGTGGCAGAGACTTATGATGAACTGACTGCAGCCCCCATTCCCCGTCCCCTTACACCGCTGGGATGGAGGAGGGAGAGAAATCAGGAGAGATGCTGATCTGGGGAAGGAGGGAGGATTGGGGGAGGGAGTTTAAGATACAGCTTTATTTCTTGCTGGTTTGATTTGTAATAAATTAAACTAATTTTCCCAAGCGGAGTCTGTTTTGCCTGTGATGGCAACTGCTGAGTGATCTCTCCCTGCCCTTATCTTGACCCATGAGCCTTTCATTGTACTTTCTCTCCCCTGCCCAGCTGGGGAGGGCAGTGATAAAGCACCTTTGGTGGGCACCCGGCACCCAGCCACGGTCAACCCACCACAAATCTTTTGCAACCTTCGGGAATATAATTTTTAAGTCTTTTCTGTTAATAAAGTTTGCTTTTGGCAACTGTTGTTTTCCTGGCTTATTATAAGTGCCTTTAAAATGTTTCCATTAATTAAGGCTGCTTTTATGGGCTACATCCATTTAGTAAAATTACAGAAAGAAGTGCTGCCGACACATCTGCCATTGACTTCTGTTTGCCTGAGCATTTTATACCCCCGTGAATAGCACAGTGGGGAGAGAAAACCTGCAAAAGAGAATGATAGAAAGTGGTGAATTCTGTCCAGCAAAACATGGAGGTCAGGAGAGACTCAGCTGATTGCATACTCATGTTTTCCAGGATTTCATGAGGAGAGTGGAAAGTTAGTCAAGCTCTAGTTACAACAGAATAGCCCTCTTAAAACATGCTAATTGAAATACTCAGAAAATAAAAGCGCATAAAATATAAGATTGTGTTTTGTGGGAGCAGGCAAGGAGGTTGATCTGATCATCTCAGTATTAACTTACGGAGGTTTTATACACCCTCATCTGAAAGCATTACTAGCCAGATTATAATTATAATTACCTTGGCTTCATCTCAGTGTTTATCTGCCATGACACCCACCCAGCCACCTGCCTGCTATTAATTCATTCAACACTAACTTCATCTTTTTTCCTTTTATCTTGTTTTTTTCCTGTTATCCCTACTTTAAAAAATGTGTCCATTATTAGAAACAAACTAACACAATATTTGTTTGTCCATGACATCATGTGTTCCTTTGTTTAAAAAAAAAAAGAGAAAAACCAACCCAGATTTCTTCAGATTATAAAAATAACCTGTTTGTATTTTATAGTGAAAACTGGAAAGATCTGGCATTTGACTCAAAAACTCAGAACACCTGATAATCTTCTTTAAATTGATTTTTTTTCCCATCCTTAATACTGCCAGATATTCAAATAAGAGGAAATTCATGAAATGGGGCAATAAACATTATACACAGCTGGCTTGTAGGATTCCGCTGTGGGTGCAATTTTTTAAGAGGTTTGGATATTTGTTACCATTGTTGCTCTTGAGGTGCTGAAGTTTTTTATTTGCTCTGACAGAACACGGAATGTCCTACTCTCCTGTAAATGATGCTTTAAAAAACGACAAGACAGGAAAATCTTGAAAGAACAGCCATTCCCACTGCGCTTAAAGCCTTAGAAAGACTTAACACTGCATTCTGATATGCTGTTTGTGGGACAGAAAGCACTTCTCCCCAGTATGCCAGGGACTGTGAACTGATGCTGTTAAGTGAATGTCCTTTTGGATGTTTGGTGAGTGGTAGATTGAAGAGCCCATGTGTTAGAGAAAGCTAATTATAATAATGTTTTGGGGTCAGGTAAATGCTTCACTATTTATGTGACCCAACCACTGTTTATTATACTCCTTGTGTCAACACATTTTTACAGAGTGAAAATTAGCAGCTAATTAATTTAATTTCAGGAGTTAATGCCACTATAAAGGAAAAAAAAAAGCCAGGGTTTATATTGCATAATGATGTTTCTAGAAGAGACCATTATAAACATGGAAGTGAAGAATCTTTAAAAGCAGCTTTGAACTGAATGATGTAAAGGTCTGATTCTGCAATAATTCATCAAGCCTCAGTTCATCAAACTGTGCTTAAGTATCTGGTTAAGTCTTGTTCAAATTGAAAGCATGTGTTTAAATGCCTTCTGCACTGAGATCTTAGACCTTGATGAAGCAACATTTCTGACTTTTCTGAGCCTTCCTCCCCATGGAAATGTGTTAGGGTGAAGGTCTAATTGCCTGTATTCCTCTCTCTTCTGTTGATGCTCCTTTTAACAGTGGCATTTTTGCTCTCTGTTAGATAAAAGTTTGGAGATGTCAGAATATAAGACGTCACCCAGACCTTTGCACAGTTTTTGGGGGCACAGTTCAAGCAAGCAAATGAATGAAAGGGAATTTTGAGGTGTATTACTGCCTATTATATTTTTCAGCTCCCCAAAGGGTGCAAGCTGCTGTGTCGCATTGATACCTGACCTGTTACAGCCAGTGGTTTCTTCCCTTAGCATAACTCACAAAGACACAGCAGCCCCTTGAGTATATAGAGAAAATAATTTGCATTTTTGCAGTCATTTCAATGCACAGACTTTAAGTACTTTAGGATCTACTGGGGCTGGAGATTTCTGCATCTTTCTGACTTTTTGTCTTTTTCTTCTGATATTGCTTTTCCCATATTTCCTCCCCTCTATTCTTTCATTCTTAGAGGAGGTTAGTAAGCTAAGGCACACTTTGCCTGTGTCCTGGATGATTTCTTTGCTTTCACTCCAAGCTCTGTAGGTGGATGAAACCTCCTCTTCCCCTGAAGGCCAGAAGAGAGCCCTAGTGTTTCCCAGCTGGATCTGCAGTCGGAGTGACTGAAGGTCCAGGGTTCCAAAGCCTGCTGCAGGCTGCAGCTGCTGAACAGTTTTCCACAGTTTAAGTAGCTAGCCCCAGGAGATGCAAAAAAATCTGTGGCAGAGCTTACAAAACAGCCCAGATGTCTTAGCTGTTCTTCCTCAGAGCTGGACATTAAACAGCTTTCACTCCCGATGTGCAATCAATGATTTCTGGGATTTTTATGTCACCTTTTAAAATTATGGACCACTGCACGCAGGAATCTTTACTTTTAGACTTAATTTTTCTAAGGATAAATTCAGGAAATATTTTAATAATGTGTAATTATCATAACATAGCTATCAGTCTAAAACTTGTATCCAGCCCTGTGCTGATTTGGCACCATGTTGCTAGCCTGGCTTTGTCTTCAAAGTCATCTTTTGTGTCAGATAGCAACTGCTGCAAGGGAGGTATGTACAGCTACAGCTTTCACCAAGACATCGACAGCTCTGAGGCTGGGGACAGAGGGGGTAATGCACAGATCTTATGATCTTCCTCATCTCAGTGAAAAAGGTCACAGAAGTCATCAGATTGACTGCAGAACATTCCCTAAGAGCAATGCACCTTTTGTACTGCAGAGCTGCTACTATTTTCGAAGCTCTGGTCCATGCAGAACACAAATCTTTCTTTAGCATGTATCTCAATGCATCAGAAATACCCTCAGGGGACAGGGAGAGGCTTCCTGCTCAGTATTTCAGCAAAATATTCTGAACTAGAGTAATGTAAAACAGGCAAAAAAAGCCATTGCTTGATTCCTTCTTTCCAAAAACAAGTCAAAGACAAACTATGGCATGGAGATCCTTGACTGTAGTCAACAAATTTTATTTTTTTTTTATAAAGATGTAATAATAAGAAAAAGATTGATGTACTGGATGCCTATGGATTCTTTCTACATTACAAAACTCCTCGGGTTAAAATGGATTGGGAAAGATGGTGCTGTGGGGACAGGACAAAATACCACGGACCATATGTTTTAGAGGAGAGTTTGAAATGTGCCCCACGGTCCTCTGCTTCTACCCCATGAGCCTTACACAAAATCTGTGCCTGTAAAATGTTCAGCCTGTGCAAAGTATAAAGGTTTTTATACAGTATATAATACCCTTGTTCAAGTAGTATCTGTAAAACAGTCACCTGCCTAACAGAAAAATATACCATTAAACACTTGGTACAGATAGAAAATGGCTCTGCATTTCACATATGGGAGTTAGAAACGGAAAAGTTGCTAAAAAATGTATGTTCAGATGTGTCCACAGAGTGTTTTCTTCTGCACTCTCAGAGAACATTTTTGAATCACAAATATTTTCCTGCTCATTTGTGCCTTTTGGAAACACCTGATGAAGAGATCAACCCTTGTCTGCTATGCCTCACAGCAGGTTCGCTAACAAAGGTGCCTGCCATGAGCAGATATTGTGCCTTCAGACGCTGTCCCCAGCCCCTGGCTGATGACTAAATCACAGTCCTGGTTATCAGCCAGCACTGGACCTGAAGAGAGGAGTGAGCTTCATGGGGGCCTGATCCTGTCGTGTCATAGCGTGCTAATCAATGAGTGACCACAAAGAGTGACTGTTTAGTTGAGTCATTTTTTTCTCTTAATCACTGAATGAACATCGTGAAGACACAGTGAGGCTGAGCTTTGTTACTAGGCTTGTCTGATCATCAATATGTGTATACTCAGAGGTGTGAATAAACCCAATATGGGAGGAAAAAACCCCACCAAACAAATGATATTGAAGGCCCAAACCACACTTACTGTTTTTTTGATACAGCACTTTGAACTTTCTTTAGACTGTAAAATTAATTTAATATTTGATTTCTATTTACATAGAATCCAGAAAAAAGCCCCAAAACATTTTCTGACTTCCACATTTTTTCCACAGGCTCCAAACGTTATTATGTGTAGGTCACTATTTTTTTGTGTAGGTCACATATTTACTTCCACTTTTTTATGGTTTCGTGTTTGTATTGTGAACTTCTGAGAAGCATGGACTTTTTCTTGTCATGGTATTGGAAGGCATACCAGATGCACAGTCTACAGATGCATAATCTAGTGTGAACTTTCAGGTGTGACTAGAGTAGAAACAAATAATACTGCATTATTTTTAGCCATTGTTTTGTGCTGTGGGAAAATGTACAGAAAAAATCATGCTAGACTGACATGTTAAACCACTGGAAATTGATCAAGATTAAGTTCTCAAAATTGGGTAATACAAGGCTGCTGCTGGTTACTCGAGTTTAAGAGAAGACTGGACGAGGAACTTAGTGGCATGGTCTAGCCGGGAGGTGTAGGGCTGGATGACGTTGTGCCCCCTCCGTCTCGGAGTGGCTTGCTAGACTGTGAGGGATCTAGGTTGGTGTTATGCTCTGCGATGTGCTCTCGGTCTCTTTACGGGTGCTAGATGGTGAGTTGGACTAGATGATCCTTGTGGGTCCCTTCCAACTCATAATATTCTGTGTGTGTGTGTGTGTGTGATAAACGACCAATAAAATGCAACTTTTTCAAGGCAAAAATCCCGGGCGTTTATGGATGCCAATAAAATGAATGTTGTCTGGAAGATATTCATTAACCAAGGGAAGATGTCTGTAGAGGCTATGGTCCAGAAAGTTGGTGGATTTAATGGCACAGGCAGAGAGGATTGTTTAATAAAGTGAGTGGAGCTGCTAAAAGAAAAGAAGTAGCATTTCTTTGGTGTGAATATGTTTTATTAAACCAGCAGTAAATTGCACAGACTTTTACTGTTTCTGATCTACATTAGCCAAGGTCTGTCTAATGCTAATGGATCTACTCATTCATTTTTAGAACAGTAGAACTGGTTTACTGTTCTTCACAAACAGAAGGGCAGATACGTAAAATGTAGTTGAATGCCTACTGTGTATGTGGGAAGGTGAAGAAAAGCACTTGTGAAACAGCAAAATCCCAGGTATGTTTAAGACCCTTTTCTTCTATTTGTTAAACAAGAAATTTCTCCTATATGGTTAAACAAGAAAAATGTAAACCCTTTCCTTTTCATCTGTCAATTAGTTCCTTGTCCAGTCTTTTCTTAAACACCTCCAGGAGTGGCAACTGCATCACCTCTCTGGGCAGACCATTCCACTGAGCAATCACACTCTCTGTGAAAAAGCTCTTCCTAATATCCAGTCTAAACCTCCCTTGGCACATCTTAAGACTATGTCCTTTTGTTCTGGTACTGGCAGCCTGAAAGAAGAGATCTACACCCACCCGGCTACAACCTCCCTTCATCGTTATCAACAATGAGGTCTCCTCTGAGCCTACTCTTCTCCAGGCTGAACATTGCCAAGTCCTGCAGTTGCTCCCCATAGGGCTTGTTCTCCAGTCCTTTCACCATCCTTGTTACCCTTCTCTGGACCCTTTTAAGCAATTCAAAATCTTTCCTAAACTGGGGAGCCCACAACTGGACACATCACTCAACATGTGGTCTGACGAGCGCTGAGTATAAGGGAAGAATAACTTCCCTAGTCCTACTGGTCACACTGTTCCTAATACAGGCCAGAATGCCTTTGGCCCTCTGAGCCACCTGGGTACACTGCTGGCTCATATTAAGTCTTCTGTCAACCCTTACTCCTAAATCCCTCTCCTTTTCACCACTCTCCAGCCACTCATCCCCCAGCCAATAGCGATGCATGGGATTGTTATGTCCAAAGTGAAGAACTTGGCACTTAAACTTGTTAAATCACATACTACTGGAATCTGCCCATTTCTCTAGTCTGTCAAGGTTCCTCTGAAGGGCCCTTCTACAATCTGGCAGTTCAACATGTGCCCCCAACTTGGTATCATCTGCAAATTTGCTAATGGTGAACTCAATTCCCTCATCCNGATGGGTGTCACATTAGCCAATTTCTAGTCTTCTGGTACATCACCAGTAAGCCAGAACTGTTGGTAAATTATGGAGAGTGGCTTAGTGAGCTCATCTGCCAGGTTTTTCATCACCCTAGGATGGATCTCA
>WEKX01025676.1:180499-210389 GCA_013390025.1 Pitta sordida | reverse complement strand
CCTGGCTCCGCGGCAGGCCCCGACTCCGCAGCAGGCAGCCCAGCCCCACGGCAGCCCCTGGCTCGTGGCAGCCCCGGTAGGCCAGCAGCCCGGCTGTGCGGCAGCCCCTGCCCCACAGGAGCCCCAGCGGCCCGAGATGCCATGCTGGGACTCCGTGGGCACGCACATTGGGGTCAGGATGGGTGAGCCGTGGTGCGGAGTTTGTGCTGTGGAGCGCGGCCACAGCAGCCCAGAGAAGCCAACAGATTCTTGGGGTGGGTTGTCTCCTGAGTCAGAGGGGGCTCAGAAATGATTCCCTTTGCTCCCCTGTGTTGACAGTCCGAGGGGAGAAGCAGAAAATTGTCCGGAGCGCTCTGGACTGTCGGAGGGGTGGAGCAATGGGCGTGGCCTGCATGCATATTAACGACCTGCACTTCTTTGCCAGTTTGGCTTTCTGCGAGACCCCTGGCCTGTCCCCTTCCTCGTGAAAGAGGGAGTATAACTGTAGTTCTGAGTACAGTTGACCCTCAATTATCACGAGGCCATGAGCCTTCGCCCCCCACCCCTGCGAAGCCCCAGCTCTCAGTGTGGCATGGACGGGTGCAGCCATACCCCAGCACTCTGAGCCACGAGTCCAGCGCAGCATGTGCTGGCAGAGCAGTGCACCGGCACTCCTTGCAGAGGTGTGGCAGGTGGAGATAATTTGCATGACTGTCTACCTTTGCATATTCATGGCTCTCAGTGCAGGCGCAGTCCCGAGCGCACCGTGAAACAGACTTCCATTATTGTGGGGAAATAAGCCTGTGAAGAAGTGAACCCACAAGGGAGGAACTGCAAAGTAGTGAGGGTTAACTATAGTACCAAGATCCATGTGCAGACCCAAATATCAGAAGGGAATATTTCTTTCTAGACAAATGGCATGAGCCAGGTTTCATTGTTTTTTTATGTAGGCCCCTGTACATGTGGATTGAGACCTAACAGGCCATGTAAAAGAAAGGAATTAAAGGAAGATGAAGTGGCACAAACTGGCCATGGTTCTTTCATCATCTTGCCATCCTCATTGAACAACGCCTGATGAACCAGCAGTACTAGCTGATGATGGTGGGGCTGCCCCAGGTAAATGCCACATGGTGGACTCTCCTCTGAAAAACCGGAGCCCATAAGAGACGACAAATTGGAGGCGTGATCTTTGGCAGAAAGATGCTCTAGAGCAATGCCCTCTATGTGGTCAAAATAGGACATCTCATTTCCATACCTCTGCTGGAAGGGATGAATCAAGCTGTAGGAATTTACAGAGGAAACTGTTGGTATGTTCAAAAGTGAACCCTGGATGCAAGGATCCCAAGCCTAGTCTTCTCAGGTTCACAAAATTTCATTTATAAATGTAGTATTGACAAATATATTGAGGAAAAGTTTGGAGCTATATCAAGAGTTTAAAATTATGTTCGAAAAGGGACTGAACTGAATCCTTTCTTCGATACTGAAAAGTCTGAGCTACACTTATTAAATGTTAATACTCCTTAGCATTTCTTGTCAAAGGCAGAGAATACCAAGAACCTAATCTCAAGTATTTCTAAGCAGCCAATACTACAATTTACCAGAGATCTGATGAAAACCTCTCCTGAGGAGATTTGCTGTTCAGATTTTGATAAAGTCAGAATGCGTATCTCAACAGAATCTTGAGTGCTGATGAAACTGCTGTCCAGCAGCAAAGCAGCCCACACAAGTAGGCTGAGCAGGAACTGGCACAATCCATCACTCACATGACACCTAATGACATCACCTGATTTTTTATTCTATAGGATCTTCCATTCTTATTGCAGTATTCCTGCAGTAAGAATGCTGTCTAAGGATGGTCTCCTTCCTTACCAAACCTGATATAAATCTCTAAAAATCGAAATTTGCTCTCTTTTTCCCACTTCACCAGATCCAACAGTGTTTCAAGGCTTGCATCAATACTATCTGGGCAAAGTGAACAGCCAGTAGAGAGTACAGCATTTTTGTATGGTATATCAGGGTCTATTTGCAAGCTGCTAGATAGCTTTAAGACTAATACTGCTTTTTTTGTAGTAGCTGAAGAATGGTCTCACTGGAGAATTTTCCATGCAGTATTTTGCCCTTCTGTTGAAGTGTTTGTCTTGTATTGAATGCTTCAATACTTGAAGTTGAGCATCTGCTCCAGTGCGTCTCTAGATGAAGGCCTGTGTTTCCAGATCCTGGAGTTATTTGGTTTCTGGTCAAGTCACTCAACATCCTTACGTTTCACTTTTTCCCTCTGTGAAATGTGGAAAATTCAACTTAGCTGTGTTATGGTGGTATGGAGAGTAATTAAAAATGTTTGTCAAGCACTTTGAGATCATAAATTGTATTACTATAACGTTTAGCAGATGTGATTTTATCACATCACAGAAAACAGTATTATTGGAGAAATCCTTGTATGTCTGTGACCAGGTGCCCCCACTAAGAAACAGATTGCTGTGTGAGGAACACAGAAACTCGGAAACTTGCATGCAGTTAAAAGACTGGCAAGAAAGTTTGGTCAAGTTTCCCTTCTTATCAAAAATATTTACCATATTAAGTGAAAGGAAGGCATACGTCAACAACATTTTCTGTCCATTCTGATTGTCAGCAGGATGCTGCAGTGAAAGAAGTCTGCTCCTGTTGGGTACCAGCAACTGTTAGCCTTAGGCTGGGGCTGTGCCTGAAGGTTGGGTGTGAGCCACCAGTTTTTGGACTGAATGGGCAGGGTGTGGGAGTTCTTTGAGCTCATTAACCTTAAAAAAGGTCCATTCTTCCACTTCCATTACAGATCTAGCTTACACAACAAGCCAGAACAACTCAGAGTGATGACTGACTTCCTATGTCCTAAATATTGAATATTGTATTAAATTTCCCCTTTTCTAAGAAACATTAATAAAATCTATTTTCATTTAAGCATTTAAGAATCCGAGTCACCTTTAAGATTCTTAAAATTCTTTTATTTTTATTTTTCTTCCCCCACCCCCACCCGCTCCCTGCCTTAGGCAATAGTTCATTGTCATTTTAAGTGAAGAATCTGGGTTACGTTTTGGAAGAAATTCATGATGCTCTGCTATGATGTGCTTTTTAAGACAGCAAGATCCTTACTTGAATCTCTGCCTTGAACTCTGCTTCATCCTTAGAAAAATCCGAAGTCTAGATCTAGCTGAAAAAAAGGGGTTTTTCCTAACTAAATTGAAAAATAAGGGTTTATGCTTTTCACAAGAGTGAAGGGATTTCTTGATTTCCCATTTGCTGTTCATCTCAAAGGAGTTTACTCAACAAATAACTACAATTTCTAAGAAGAATTGTTGTCATTCTTTTTTAAATTGACTCCTTTATCAACGAAACTTGTTTTACTGTAAGATTTCCAAAGAACTGCATCAACAGCTACCTATAGGAAAGAATAAAAGTGTTAATATGTATTGAGGAAACAAGCATTATTTTTAATTTACATATCTAGGAGTATTCATATATATACTGGACTCAAAAATATATTGTCACTATTCCACCCATTTAACCTATTGTACAGTGGTTTATAACTATAAATAATGACTGCTTAATAAAGATACCACACTTCTCCTTAATGCCTCATCAAACATAACTGAAAGTATGATATGATGACTTAGTAAAATTGTGAGAAGGAAAAGAGTCATCACAAATGTCAGTCTTCAAGGACAGATGATATGAACTTGTGAAGAAATTATTTTTCTTTTTCATTATTTTTTTTTTCTTTTTTACTTTTTCCCCCCCCCTCCCTGTCTTTTCATCTTCTGGTTCAGCGGGATAAAATGTTCAAAACAAAACACCAGGGCATAGAAATGCCATTAACATGAATAAAAATAGCACGGGTAACTCCTTAGTGACAACTGACTTCACAGTGTCAAAATCACAGGATTTTATTGACCTAGTTGAATTTCTTCCCCTCAGAATCAGAAACTTACCCAATTTGCTGCAGGAATGTCTGTACAGTTTCAGTTTAGTTTACTCATTAATGTTTCAAGCCTTTCTACCACAAAGGAACAGACACATGAAAGTGAAAATATACCTTTTTTTCACAGCAGGGAGCCTTCATAATGAAAACTTGGCATGCACACCTGAGGAGAACAGTAAAGCTTATACAATTTACATATGAGGATTGTAATGTGCTTTTTTTTTTTCCTTTTTTCAACTGCAGAACAAAGGCGAATAAAAAGAAAATGTGACATTCTGGCACCAAGGTTATCAGCAAGACATAAATTTTACTTCTGTGTTAAGGATGCAGAGAAGACATGTAAATATGTAATTTTAAGTGTTCAGGGTGTCTTCTACAAATTTTTCTGTACATCCATGACAACTGGTATTATTATTAGGGTTTTTGTTATACTTCTCTGTGGTGGTGTATAGAAAGAACTCAGTTGAGCTTCAGAATGCAGGGGATAGAAATAATGTATTTTACTGGGAGGTGGTTGAAGACCCAAAAGATGTGAGAAAGAAATGGATTTGAAAACTCAGGATGTCCTGTGTTTAGAGGCAGCTAGTTACCAGCTTGCATGTTCTTTTGTTTTGTCTACTTCTCAAATTTGTTTTTTCATTTCAATATCTGCTGCTTTTGGGGAGATTTATTTATTTATCAACAGAGAATTAAATAAAATTGAAGAGAAATTAATTCAGCTTTTTTCTTCTAAACAAATGTAACATCATACTTAGGCAATTAAGGTCAAGGCACCTAACGGTGAATAAAAAACTGAGATGATTATCTTTTAAATACTTGTACAAATTTAGATAGAAAATAATCTTTTGTCACTATCTACCACTTTCTGTTATTTCTATCTTATTTTTCTGCTTTACACTTTCACACACCATGACATCTGTAAGAATCCATGTTATTCCCACTATCAGCCAGTTAAGCTTTCATCACAAATTCATTGTAAGTATGTGTATCATTTGTCTGCTATACCAAAAGTGAGGGAGAAAAAATATCCCAAACTCCAAAACTTTCTTACAGCTTAAAAGCAAACCTAAGTTCTGACAACACCTGATTTAATCCTCACAGGGATATAAACTCATTTCTTCTGTCTCAGCTTCCCCATTTTTTTATGCTCAGAGTATAGTCATGCTTCCTCCCATAAAATAACCTTGTTTGAAGTTGCTAATTATTATTCTATAGATAGATAAAAGCAGTTGGCAACAGAAACAGATTTAAAGGTATATTGCCAGCATAAAACCTTTTGTTTCATTACTAACATACAAACCATTTCTGCTAATAAGGCAATTTTTTTCAGTAATTCATTCTCAGGTTTCTGTTGAAGTTTTATGGTGTTTCTGCAGGAACAAGGGATCTTTTTTTATGTCTGCAGATATCTGACTAGTTCTCAAAATTATTATTATTTCCTATGATCCTTTTACAAGTTTTCACCTTTTTAATGCTGTATCTCTAAATATGATTTTTATACGTTTTCTAAGCTTTCCTTGTCTATGAGAATAGTCCCCTACTATCAATCTCAGAAAAAGACATTAATTGAAATAGAAAAGGAAGCAGAATTTATCTAACAGAGTACAAGTATAGAGTATATAAATATATCTAAAAAAGGAAGTCAGACAAAAGAAAGTATATAATGAAAAAATGACAATCTTTTAACTTGCTTTAAAACAAATATCTCAACATTTTATTTCATTAAATACAAACATAAATAATGGTATCTCAGATGCTTCTAAGTTTCTACAGCTAGGTCATGAGTTTTTGACAAAAGAGTGTTCCCTTCCCACAAAAGAAGAAAAAAGTGTCATACTGCAACTGCAGGTTAATTCCCATGGAGAGACAAAACCTTTTAAGATGTGAAGTGGCAAGGTCTCCTTTGCCTCTGTTTCAAAAAAAACCAACAACACACAACCCCAAACCAAAAAACCTAACCAAAACAAGCTTTAAACTAGTATTTACTTCCATTCACATGACTCAGGGGAGATTTAGACTTGATACTAGGAAAAGGTTTTTCACTGAAAGAGTGATCTGGTTTTGAAACGGGTTGCCCGCAGAGGTGGTTGAGTTGCCAACCCTGGAGGCGCTCAAGGGTAGGCTGGATGAGGTGCTGAATGCTATGATCTAGATGTAGATGTTAGGTTTAGTTGGATATAGGTTGGACTAGATGATCTTCAAGGTCCTTTCCAACCTTATCTATACTGTGAATACTGTGACTGTAGCAAAACCTAGAATAATTAGTCTTTAGTTCAGTTCACATAATTGTAGCAAAGCCTAAAATGAAATTTTAAAAAACAAACAAAAAACCCAATTCAACCCTAGAACTGCTTCAAGGACATCTCTTAATGTCTCAACAAAAGTTAAAGGAATAAATCTTCACCCAAAACCAGATCTGTCACGGGTAACAATTTTTAGGAAGGAAAAAGCACTGTCAAGGGAAGAATTTTGCACAAGCAATTGTCTTTGAAGGAAAAGCCATATACACACTGATAATACAGATGTTGCATCCTGTCCTTGACCATATGTATCCTCCAGCAGGGCCAGTTGCCTCTTGTCTCCATCCTGACGTAACCAACTGCAGCATTGACACTACAAGTAGCTTCAGAGTCTATATTCCTTGAATGAAGCAGCACAGGGTCCTGAGGAACAAAGGGCACTCGGCGGTCCTAAAGACACCTGTCTTTGGGTCTTTAGGGGCGGGACACTGTTTCCCTACTGTTATAATTCAAGGCACATGGAAAGAGACTTGTCTTGCACCAGAGGAGCTCAATTCAGCCCATGGTTTGCTATGGGAGAGTGACAGTCTCTCCATCAAGAGGCTGTACACCTAAATGTCTTTTCTGGTCTTCCACAGAGCCCTGGTGCAGCTGTGAGAGCAGGCTGTGAGGAGGAGGAAGAGGAGGAGGGCAGAGGTGTGTACTCTGGGGAGAAGACATGCACTCAGGATGTGTGCACTGAAATGGGATCAAGTGATACATGCTTCTGAAAAGAAAGTTGTGAGGTACAGTAACAGGTTCCCCAGAGAAGCTGTAGATGTCCTATTCCTGGAAGTGTTGAAGGCCAGGCTGGGCAGGGGTTTGAGCAACCTGATCAAATGGAAGGTGTCCCTGTTTATGGCAGGGGGATTGGAACAGGATTTTAAGGTGCCTTCTCACCCAAACAATCCCATGATTCTATGATTTTACAATTCCATGAAAGAAAATGTGTTGTTTTGATACCTCCGGGGAGGCTGGTGAATATTATGTTGGGGCAGAAAACCAGATCCCGTTCTGGAAGGCACCTATGCATATCAAAGCCATCTACTGTACTTGCTAACATTGCAGCAGGGCATCTCCCCCAGAGTGATTTTCCCAGGAGGGACTTCTCTGAGATCAAATCCACAGTACCTGCTGGCTGAGAAAGGACTTGAAGTGTTGCTCCAGAGGAGGCACTAAATGACAGATCCTCAGATCCACTTAGGCTTCTAACTCTTTTGAAATCGGGAGATCTGAGCATTTCAATAACCAGGGAATCTAAGCATGTTTTCAGTAAGCATCATCACATTTTAAATTCATGGTGCTTCCTCTCCATCTTATCAAGTCTCGCTGAACAAAACTAGTAGGGTCTGTGGTCAGTTTCTAGAAATACACTTTTTTTTTTTTTTTTTGGTAAGAGCTTTCCTGTTTTAAAATGTACATTGAAAAAGAAAATAGAAAAAGCCTACATTTCCAAATATCTGTTCTCTCTTCCACATTAGAAAATGAAAAGTAAATTAAAGCACTGCCAAGTACCCATTGAAAACTCTGTAGGGAAATGAAGCTATATCAGCATATGCAAGAACCTATATTCTCCATACTACATCATGGATGGCCTTAAATCCGTCTGGCTCAAGGTTGTTCTTTGATTGGTATTCAAGTGGAGTGGTAAGTGTGTGCTCTCTAATCCCTGCAACACATGGTAATTTTTTCATTCTCTCTCTGTCTCCACCTGTTCCATGGTCCAGTGGAGGGCTGCAAATCCTATCAGGGGAGTGCAGCACTGTTAAGCCTGCTTCCCTGGCTCCAGTCCATCACATGTGCACTCAGGCTGCAGAGCACTGAGCCAGCTGCAGCCCGAGCATCATGTTATCAGATGACGGATGGCTTCATATCAGGTGTTTAAACTGACGAACTGCCCCATCTGGTAAATGATTTGGGAAGTCTGGCCTTACTTGATGAATGGGGAAAGTGACAATGCCAATCAGTGTGACCCTTGCAGCTTCCCTGCTGCTGGCCCAACAGCCACAATCAAGTATATCCCACTGGTTTACTTTTTCAATCCCATTGTCACTCTACTGAGACCTACTGTCACTAAATTGCCACTAAATTATATCATTAATCCAAATATTTTCCTTGTAAAAACCTTCACAAAATGCATACCACAACTTCAGCAGGGCTGAAAACCAGGCTGAGTTGACAGAAGATGATGCAGTTACAGGTTTGGGGACTGTCTTACAGATGATTCTTGTGAGCAGGGCAGTGACACAGTTATTGAGGCACTTTTTCTTGCTCCCTTGAAATTCAAAAATCATGAGCCCGAGCATCAAACATCAGGGGAAGATATAATGGACTAGACTCTCTCCTGGCTTTGATTCAGAAAATCACATATACTTAAAGCATGTGACAAATTCCCTCTAACTTCAGCAAAGCCAGATTAATTGCCATCAGCTTGAGACACAGTACTCAGTATTTTTTTAAAATACTTATTAGAGAATAATGAAAGGTAACACTGTTTAAAACTACTACTGAAGTACCATTACAAAATGCAGTATTTAATGTTTATTAAAAAAATACATCCTGTCCTTGTTTAAAATACTATTATTTTATTACTTGAGCCCGTGAAAAATAAATTGCATAAACATGGAAGTTTGCACTTACAAGCATTGTTTAATTTTCATCCATTTTCATCCATGTACTGTATATGTTTGACTTGGTTGCACAGTGTATGGTAAACTGGCTACTTAACATAATAGAGATCAAATAAAGGAGACAGGGCATAATACACAAAGACTACAAAAACAACATCGTATTTTAACAACAAGGCAAACATCAGCACCAGCCTGAGGTATTTATCAACCTATGCATCTTTACATTTACTGTGGATCATTCCTGATCATTCCTTTGTGTATTGTAGTACTAATTTGTGAATTTATGGGTTCCTGGATGTATAGAGAGACTGTACAACCTGACTTATGTTTTGCTAAATTGTACAATGCAGTTTTATCACTGAATCAGTGGCTAGCATTTTGATTTTATTGGTTATCTTTGCACAGGTCTGCCTCAGGTAAAAGTCTATCCTACTGAAGACATAAGGAATGTATTTAGGATTTATTCAATTATTAACCACAAAACTCAGAAGGAGATAACTGTCGTCTGTCACAGAACAGTGACATGTGTTGTTCATATTGGCACAGGCACATATTTGGGGGTTTATTGTACTTACCTTAACCACATAATATGTTATAACCCTATGAGAAGACAGACTTTGCAGTAAAAAGATCATTGGTACTTAAATTTTTTATTAAGTAAGCTAAGTGGCAAGGTTCATTTGTTACGCAGCAATCAGGAGTGGTTCTTCTTGCATCTGTCCTGAGACCAAAGAATAAGTTTTGGCGCTCTAATATATTTACTTCTTGAACTGTTTTTCTTATTTTCTTCCTTGTAGCAACATTGCAATGCATAATGGCAAACCTAACACTTGCTCATCCCTAGAGAGGGCAAGAGGTACACAATGGGAACTTGCATGAATTCATAATGGGAGTCTCAAAATTTACTGGGAAACCCCCAACATATTTTCAGAAGGAAGTTCAAAGCAAAGTGAAAAGGTAAAAAGACAGAATGCTCTTTTGCCTCATTCCCCTCTCAATCTTCTTTCTTTTTACATCTTCATCAGACCTCAAGAGATTTTAAGAGCCATAAAATCAAGTCTAGGATTGTTGGGTTCTGAAAATGGGCAACGATTTCAATTTGAGTTTTAGGTACACAAGGCAGAAGCCTTGTCATTTTTCTCTCTTTTGTAAACACAGTCTATATAAAAGTAAAAAAAAAAAAATAGGTGTATAGATTTTTAAAAATCTGATTTGTATGCACAACACAAAAGTATAAATGACTTCCCTGAGATTTATTGATTCGTGTCAAGGCATCATTACTTTTCAAAGTGTGAAAAATGATCATATATTTATGACCTGCCGACTGAAGCTGTTTTGTGAATTAGCAAAAGCTCTGGAGAGGAGCAGCCTAATTGCATTATCATAGAATCAGAGATGGTTGTCAATTTTCCCCCATTTAGCTTTTCTCCTTTAGTTTGTTAAAATGAAGGTGCCATACGTTGGCTGAATTCACTAATACCCTGATGAATGAGGCATTTTCCCAATAGGCTCACTACAAGTATAAACAGTGAATTAGGGATGATAGGTCATCAATCATATCTCCTTCAAACACATCTTTGCCCTGAGATTATTTGTTATATATTAAGAGCACTTACAAAGTTATCATAGAAAACACTCTGATGAAAAGGCACTAAGTTGACCTTAACTCCCTCTTACAGGATTTGTAAGGTAGTTTGCCTGTTCAGATAGATATCCCCGTGTGATGGCATACTACCATCTGGTTTTTATTTTCTCTATTAACAGTCTTTGTTTCTTTTATCTTTTGAAATGTGTGTAATTTTCATAGTGCTCCCCTTTCATGTATCTACATACAATAGCTGAAATCTAATATCTGTCCTGAATTTTAAGTGACTATTTTCATGGGTTTGAAGGTGTTTCTGGATTTCAAGAGCTATGCTGGTTACTATTTTTATAGGAAACTGTCATTTATACTCCTCTTCAGAAAGGCATTTAATCACCACTGGAGTAGCATTTTATTCACACACTGTACTGTAAGCAAGCATTTCATCTCCACTGATGACCACCAGCCCCTGGTGGAAGTTGAGCATATGTTTAAGCAGTGTCCTGGCTGGAGGCACTTTCTTGGTTGCTATCCTTAATTTAAACCAAAAAAAGGTCAAAGGCAATCTATAATTCACAGTACCTTTCACCTCCTGCAACGTGACTATGGCTGGCTCCAGCTGTGATGCTGAGTCAGTAGGGGAGGCAGAGCAGGAATTCATCTGTAATTGTGTACTGTCCTGAAACCAGGGCTGCATCACATGAGGTCCCATAACAAGCTGTGCTCATAATGTGCTAACAGATGCAGGAGGGCTTCTGCTCCTACTCCCAGCAAAATTATGACTTACCATGCTTATTAAGCCGGAGGTAAATTTGCCCTTCAAAGTTGCGCATCTAACACCCACTGAAATCAACAGGGGCGATTTGTTGATTGAACACTGGCTCAGTGTTGACTGAGTCAATTCCTTTTTCTGGCTCCTTACAAAGCTCCCCCATCATGGTAATTGTCCCTTTGGTTTCCAGCCAGGAAGGTGGTACACTCGGCACAGGCCAGCCATGGAGCTCAGGGAAGAGCAGAGGAGCAGAGCGTCAAGTGGTGCTTCCTTCTCTACACACCAGGTGCTCCCCATCCAGAAAATTCTGCTTTTTGTGAGGTCTGGGCGAGAAGCTGCACTGCATATTCTGTAGTTCTCAGTGGATTACCTAAGAATTGGATGAGATGCTGAGGGTCATGGTATAAATGTTATAGATGTTAGGATTTACTTGGATTATAGGTTGGACTAGATGATCTTCAAGGTCTTTTCCAACCTTATCAATACTATGATATGAAATTAAATATCTCAGGCCCAGCAGCAGGACAGTGAAGGCACAGAGGATAGATTGGAGAAAATATAATGCTTTGTGTTGGGTTTGTAGGATATTTACATCCAAAGGCTGCAAGCTTTACAATGTCACTCTTGACTGTGGGGCAATGCAGCCACAGCCTTGAACAGAGAGCTGTCTGTAATCTGGAAACTGGTCCAAAAGGGAGACAATAGTTATTTACTTCCATGATGAGGGGTTCCTCATAGAAATCAACTGATAGAAAACTTTAAAGCACTGAGACTTATTTAAGAACAAGAAATATATTTTATATTCTTTTTTTACCATCACAGGGTTTTAAACGTGACTGTAGCCAGCATATCACACTTATGCAGCCCCATCCTGAATGGTATGGCCTAGTTTTATGGACTTATTTAATTCCCTGTGCCCAGACTCCGGTTGGAATTTTTCAGATCTGAGGTACAAGACAGTCACTTACATGTTGGTCACATTTAAATGCACTTAAGAAAGGTTTTATACTTGAATATTAGGAATACATATTCCATTGCTTTTCCTAATTGCAATGCTGTGGACATTTTTCGGAGAAGTCCCAGGGATGCCATGAGGACCAACAAATTACAGACACGCATTTGGAATCCTGTTAATATTTGTATAATAAAACCTTTATTCACTCAAATGTTAAGGAAATCAAAAGGAATGCTACCAGAGTGTGTGCAAGTTCTGACTCGGAATCAATGCTTATGGATAACTTCCTCCACTAGGCAACAGCTAACTCCTCCAGCACATGACCCTGTGACAACCAAAATGCTGAACATTGCGGAAAGAAGAAAATTGACACCTGGACCAAAGGAAAAAAATCCCACAAAAGGCAAAATATTTGTGAAATCTCAGGGGGAGTTTGTCTAAGGAAAGCTGGGCTCTTTCATGAATAAAATTTTATGTAGACAAATTTTATCATGGAATCCATGAATGTGACTCAGTGGTCATGGTGGGGTTTTGTGAAACAAATTCTTCAGAAACCATGCTACATTTGTATTCTCACCACCTGCACCACAAGTGTTGCAGGGCTGGGACTACAAACGGGGTTCAGATTTGTTATTCAGCGGTTGGAACTAATTTTAATTATTCAGCAAGCCTAAGGATTGGTCAAGGAAATATGATAATGTCAAGAAGATTAAGGTAAATGTGCAAACCAGCTTGGGAAAGAGATGGCATGGTGTTGACTGTCCCTTTCTTATGCTATACCTTGTGTTGGCTCTTACTTTGACGACTCTTAAAATTTAGGGTGAAACTTTAAAGACAGAAAAGAGCCTTAAGAAAGAGAATTGTAGGTCTTTCTTGAGGTTAGTATTTCCTTTGAGAAAAAGCAGGGAGGTTTAGAAGAATGGGGAAGGTGGTATTGTAATAGCAACAGAGATTTCTAATTGAACAATGGGTGGTCCTGTTTTTATCAGTTTATGGTGCAGTCTGTTTTTGTATCCATGAACACTCTTCTTTTATCATTCAGCTATTTAATCACCATCTTTTGTAAGATAATCATAGGTAATTAACTTTGTAACTGTTCTCGTCCTGTTAGACAAGTAATTGCCTATCTCTGAATCACAGATCTAGGAGGTTTCTCAGATAAAGGAAGATATGATCTACCCGTAATTTCAAGTCTTTGGCAACTGATTGAGGGTCCATTGTTTTACATATGGTGATATATTTATGTCAATTGTCACTTTGATGGTGGGTCTGAAAGGTCAGACTGAGAAAGAACCACATTTCCAAAAATACATTGTCTGTAATAGTGGGCTCTGTGCAACCTTACTGGAGCATTTAAATTCTGCCACATTTCTGTTCTTTATCACTTTGCTTTTTCTCTTGCATGTACAGTGCTGAGGTCAAGTGGAAGAATTCAGCTCTCAATAAAGAAAATAACAATTGCTCTATCCGTTCAGAACAAAAGTCCATCTTACTTAATAGTCAGTTCCTGAGAGTAAGCTAACCACCAGCAGCTACTTGAAGAGGAAATAAAAAACCCTGTGCAAATGCAGTGATATCTTCTCAGAATATGTACCCAGCTTCCAAAATCTGCATCTCAAGGGCATTTTTAAATGCAAGTACAATACTTTAATTGAATAGTCTGTGACCACTTTTTAATGCATCAGACACGGGTGAATTTGACATTTTTCACATTCATTATGTGACTTGCAATTCTACAATTTGGACATAAATTGTACCAAAGACCACGTTCATTTTTCTGCTTTTAACTTGGTGTCTAATGTGATACCTCCATTAGTTTCCCTCATAACATACCCTCCATTAGTTTCCCTCATAACATACCCATCATAACTTTGGAGATGTGCATCAAATTTCTTGTAATGATATTCTTTTGGCTCTTCACCGGCCATAAGACTCTTAGTTCACTCCCTTGTTCCTCATACAAAAGGAAGGGGAAATTATTTTTATCGTCTGGACAACTTAAAATCATCAAATAATTTTATCTAAAATTACGTGACAACAATTTTATCTGATATGTTGCCACTTAATTAATAATTACTGGGGAGAGAAGGCAGAAAATGTGAAATATTAATCTAACATATTCAATGCTGCTGTTGCTTAGTTAATTGTTGTCTTCTTTATTTGTCTTTTAATTTCATCTGTTTACCACCTAAGGCTGTCTTTCTTGTACTAATGTTAGGTTTTGATCTTGCAGAAGTGGACTCAAGTAAAATAATATATGGGGAAAGGCGAATCAGGTCCACTTTGTCTATTTCATATCTTTTTACTTACTACAGCAACATTTAGAAGGAAGATGTCATTGGAGCCCAGACTGGCTGCTCCAGGACTAGTAGTTTCAGAGTAACTTCCCTGGAGGGAATGAGAGAATGCTTTTGTAAAGCCTCTTCAAGAAGAATTTTGGGAAAAGTTCTCTTCAGGGGAGGTTCTGAAAGGCAGCTGCCTAGCTCTCCAAAACTGTAGACCTTCATTTGCTGGGCAGCAAGACGTTGTGCTCTCTCCCTTTTACAGTACCTCCTCAACACAGCTTGCTCCTGCAAGTGCACCTAGAAACCTTGCGTACATACAGAAACTTCATACACTATTTCATGGTTATAGTCAATTTAAATGAGACTTTTTGCTTCTACTGTCCGACTAAGGGAACAGTGTTCGAGAACAATGCTAGGAATCACGGAAAATAAAACAAAGGGCTATTTGCCGGTGTTTGTGAACAATTGTAGTTATCAAAAAGCAAAGCTCTTTCTTAACTAAATATAAATTAAAAATTAATTGTTAACAACGTAGCAGAGGAAATATGGCATGTTGCAGCATTGTGTAATCAACTAACTGTGCTTTAACAGGTTTATAAAGGTTTCCCTATAATATCTGTCATTTGAATTCAAACTTTTTATTATTACAGAAAGAAGTAACTTTTGTCAGAGCCCAGAATGTTGAAGGTAACAAGCAGGAATACCTATATGATAATTTTACTTGAGTTCAATTTTACTTGAGTTTAATTGAGTATTGGCAGAAATTGCTCAGGTGTGTGAAAAGTATCTGTCATGTGGAACTTTGTCTGCGTATATTAAGAGAAATAATATAGTCCAGCTCAAATACAAATTATTGAACTATATGCAGCAATTATTTAGTGAAGTTCTGTTGCCACTGTAATGCAAGAAACTAGATTAGATTATCATGAAAGTCCTTTCTGGCCTTAAAATAAATGGAATCTATGATATAAAATTGACTTCCTTCAGGTTAATAAGCAGCAACTGAATTTTACCACTCTATAAATGGTGAGACTCGTTCATTTCAGGGGAATTGTTCATCATTCTGTGCTCTGGGAATGAATGAGACCTGTGTTAATGAATGGCACAGTGCAAAAGCATTTGAATAATGACAGAACACATTATTGGAAACAACTTGATGGCTTATACATAAGTTAAGATCGTTAAGTGTATGAAACACCAAGTTGAAAAGGCTTTCTTCCTTTTTTTGGCCGGCATGCATAAAGCTCAAAACTCTCTTGCAAGGAGCAGAAGAGTGGAATCAGGAAAGACAGGAATGGAAAACTTCTGCTCCCTCCCCAATGTATATCAGTGCTTTCAGTGTCTTTCTCCATCCTCTGCAGGGACAGCATGGTGGCAAACAGTGGCAGAATTAAAATCACACCAACATTGTTTATACACCTCCAAGTCCCAGTGATATTCAGACTGTGATGAAATGTCCCGAGACAGCATCATGCACCTGGCTGAAAAGTTTTGCACCTGCCTTAAGTGCTCGATTCTCATGTGAAGAGGAACTGAGGGAACTTGGACTTCTTCCAGCACTGCCTTTCAGAGTGCTCATGTGTGCAAATAGAAACAGGAGGTCAGCAACTGAAGCAAGCATCACTGCTACAGCAGACACTGCCAGGCAGGGTGATCCCGTCTGCATCTGTCAGTGGGGCTGTCACTTCTTCATCACCGCTGACTTTGGAGACAGTGCTAATGGATGTAGGCTTTTATGTCCCTGCTGGTCCTATTTCCTTGTCCTACAGTGAGCTGCCTCGGCTGTTGTGTTAACACAATATTTTGTGAAGAAAATAGACTTGGAAATTTGGAATAGAAGATTACTTCTCTTGTAAACCCCCATATTTGGGATGGAGGCACTTTTCAACACAGATTAATGCACTGACCTCCACCAATCTACTTCTAAGAAAGGAGAGACACCAAACGGCTGGAATGGGAGGGATAGCTGGGAACCTTTAGAGCTTGACCCCAAAGGAAGGAAGCATCTGTGGTTCTGCCGTACTTCAGGATAAACAAGATGTTCTGGATAGCAGAACATTGTAGCTGGATCAGGATTTCATATTTCAAAAGTAACCACCAGCTTAGCCCTACATTTATTTTAAGTACCTCAGCTTTGCCCTGGTGTTCATGTAGAAGCAGCAGCAGTCAATTTCCCTGTGACAATGTTCTATTATGCTAAC
Source organism: Pitta sordida (assembly GCA_013390025.1). Taxonomy (NCBI): domain Eukaryota; kingdom Metazoa; phylum Chordata; class Aves; order Passeriformes; family Pittidae; genus Pitta; species Pitta sordida. The sequence goes on along the minus strand of WEKX01025676.1, from coordinate 193,754 downwards.
ATTATCTCCTAAGTATAAGACTATTCTATTAAGGTGGATGAATTGAATTTCATTTCCTCTCACTTCAAATAATGGCATTCTATTCACATCACTTTCAGTACATCATGGCAGAGTATGGACTTTTCTTACAGGCTAGCACACACTAATGCTGTTACAGCAAGGGTAGAAATTTTCATTATAAATCCTCTTTTATGGTGTTTTAAATCAGTTCAAAAAGTTCCCTCCAAGATGAAACCTGGCACCAGGGAAAAAAAAAAAAAGAAAAACATTTTTGAAGTTTGGAATTATTTTACTTGGTTGTTGTAAATGTCTTTCAATTGTATAAATAAAAAGTTTATCGGTTCAAGACATATTTAAATTTTCTATAAATCAGCATCTCTTCAGCTGAAGTATATAGTTTGACATTAGTCCATAATGAATTCTAATTGCTTTTGCATTATGAAAAATTACAAGTTCTTAAACTCTGGAGAGTGTGTCTTCTACATGTCAAATAACTACTTTTCATGAGGAACTTTATTGCATATATTCTAAATGTGTTTTTATCCCAATGAGATGTTAAAAATAACATATTCATAAATCTGCCTTAATTCATGTTTTCATGGTAAACTTTTAACACTTATGGAACAGCTGTTACAGTCAGTACTTTTTGCTTGTGTTATAACAACTCCCTGTTTAAAAGCCATGATGTAACCTGATTCAGAAAAATGCTTAACAGGGGCTTACAATGCAGGACAAGGAGCAAACAAGACAACACAGCCAAGCAGTTCATACTCTCAGGCAAACTGGCTAGGCTGGATGACCACACACTCTGGAGAGCATGGCAGCTCTCTCTCATCTGTAGCTCTGTCATCTGCATGTCCCCTCCAGGCTTTCATCTCTGAAGCATATGCATTCTTTAAAACACCATTCACTCCATCATCCCTAAATCCCTTTGTCAGGAGGCTGTGTCACAAAATAATAAAGAAAATTGGGGTATAGTAAATTCTCCTCAATTCTAACGCTCCAAAATACATGCCGTTTTACCAGCAGCCACAATGCAGAGAACGTATGCGTGTTTTTAACTTTAACAGCAACACACTTCTGTTCTTCTTACACTTCAGAACTTTCTGAATTATTTTTTGTTGATACTTTTTCGTTGATTGCCTGATACATGCTGAAAAGGTTAAAAATACGTGTATTCACTATTTATTGAATATTCCTTGATCAATAGATATGCCCACCTATTGGCCTTATTTTCACAAAGCCTTTTATTAAACCCAAGGCTTTCTCTGCACCTCAGTGAACATGACATTTTAGTCCAAACACGTGCTCTTTGAATGCTCACATACATTGCATCACACTACAACTCACATAAGAAGCATTAATAGCTGCATGTATCACAACAATTACACACTATTTAAATGTGTTGCAACAATGAGAAAAACATTAAAACACGTACTGCTCAGAGACGCCACCAGCTTCCAGCCTGAAGCTTGGCAAACACCTTACTCCAGGTTTCCAAGTAATAACTTGCCTGGCTTGAGCAGGCATCTTCTTTCAGACTTTCAAATTGAAGGTTATAAGTCAGACTTCTCCCACCAATCCTCTAAATGTATGTTACATTCTTTTACAGATATTCAGTGTTTTACTGTCCCATTGAGGTGATCAGGAAAATCATCTCTAGGGAAGCCATATTTTCCACAAAGGATGAGTGAACAGCAATACACATATAGACCAGAGGAACAAAATTTTCATTTCTTATTGCAGAAAATATCCAGCAAATGAAAAGTGATAAACTTCAGAGCAGCTCCTATCAATATCCAATCCAAGAAGGCATTAGCCCAGCTTTCAAACACCATGAATAAGGAACACTTTCCATTTATGAGTTCATAAGTGCAGTGTGAAGAGCAAAAAGAGAGCACAGGCAACTTATGAATTACCACTCAGCGTTTTGGAAACCAAACCTTCTGTGTAGCTTTCTGTCTTTTGGTCTAGCATCATCCTGCTCAATCCTTTACACCAATGTCACATACTGTTTTACCAGCATTGAATTCTTTACCTACATACTGAGCTGTGAGAATTATAAAGCTCTCAAAGAACTGTAGCAATGCAGATAGCTTTCATGTGAGACATCCACTGCTTCAGGAACCCATTAGAAAAGGATGCTTCAGCACTCAACATTTTTGTCACACGACAGGCAATTTCAACTACAGCAACCCTTTGCCACTGATTGATGTGCAAAGTATAAAGCCACCTCAAAACAATTTCTGAGTATGATTCTTGATACTAGCCTTCACTTTTCAAGATCATGCCTGATCTCTGCAATCCCTTTTATAACTTTTAGATATCTTTGCAGAAGCCTGGTTTTGCTAACCATCAGAAGAATAACATACTAGTCTACATGGCTACACAATGCCTGAAGAGAATGAGAGAAAAAAACCAATAATTTAATTTTAATCCAAATTTTTCTACCTCTTATTTGATTTTTACAGTGAAAAATAAGATGAATTACAGCACATCGGTGAAGTAATATATGTACTATGGGATCTCTACCTGGAATTCAGTATTTCCACTAAAATATATCCATGCTAAACATCAGCTGTAGGGCAGTAGGGACAATAACAATACAGTGTGTACAGCCAGAGCAGTCCATAGTTCAGTGTAACAGATAATTTTATATTTTTAAGCAATACCAAAAAGTCGCACAGAAAATTAAACTGCATCCATGCCCAAATGCATTAACAACCAGGAAGAGGGGATCTACACAAGTGGAAAAGAGAGCCTAGAAATTAGTTCAACTCCCAAGTAAATACATGGAAAATTCTTTCCTTCTAAGGCAAAAAGCTTGTCTCCCCAGGAAAGAAGACTGGAAGAGGGGCTACAATAGAGTTACATTGCAGACAAACCCATAGAATGTTCCCAGTTTTGTAGAAACTTTCTGATCTGAGAACAACCGCAAAGGTCCCCAGAGTCAGTTTGAAGAGTTACTTGCTGGATCCCAGCAGTGTGAGCTGAAGTGCTCAAGAGCTGTGGCAGAGGAGAATGAACAAGGTTATGCCTTTTGAGATAATAAAGAGAATAGAAAAGAACATAAACCACTCAGTCACACTGCAATGTGTGTGTTGCAAGAAGGGGAAAAATCAAGGGCTTCAGGTGTCATTCATAACATTCATACCAACTACGAAAGACTTTAACCCCTTTTCTAGCAAATGATATAACACGTAACAGGTGAATGAACAGAGATATATGTAACAAATAACATAGCTGACTTCAGGGATGGTTTGGGACGTCTTAATTTGAGAGGATGTATGTGAGGGTGTGGAAAGGCAATCACTTTTTGATCTAAGAAAATTTGCTACTGAAAGCAATGGAGTTAGTACAAGAACACATGCTGCTGGTAAAATAATGTAATGGGCATTGAGGGGCAGATGTGCTGACACTTCTGAGATAACTTGATTGTGAAATTGCTACATTAAAATTTTAGAAGAAGATGTGTAAAGTTGAAAAAAAAATAAATCCATCTTCACTTTCCTAGCTTGAGCAGTTTAAGAGATGCTCAGCTGTGACTAGAGAGGAACGGATGCCAACTTTCCAGCATGTGTGTGCACATTTCTTTTGCTCATAATTAATAGCCCCTGTGCTTGCTAAGTTTTTGGAAAGCAGCTCGCAGCCTACCTAGGTAATGCCTTCTGACAACGTTTTGAAGATCAGTTATGTCATATGGCTGCCTTTTAGAAAAAAAATTGTAATGCATAGCAGTGCCATATGGCATCTCTGAAGAATCAGCCGGATTGGACAGACATTCATTGGATAAAGTCCCACAGCACTTGGAAAAGAATGTAGTCCTGTTGCCAAAATGTGGCCTTTGTTAATCTCCTAACTATTATTGTGCAGAAACCAATTCATCTGTATTAATTATAAACAAATTTTAATTACTTCAGTAAAAGCTCATTATACAAATATCTAATGCCAAACAAGCTGCCTTAACCCTTTGTGAGACTCCAAAGAAAACTTTAGATGTTAGTGGGTGTTCTGTGAAAAGATGAAATTTCAGCGAGAGTGAAGAGTACAATTTTGTGACACCTATGTTTTCCTCTCTTCATATTTCGAGTTTTATGTGTGGTTTACAGACTCTATCAAAATACTGTGTCTGTGGGTATTTACAACTCAAATCTGAGAGCACATAACTAAGCCTGACATTTTCTGTTGTTTAAGATTTCAAAGTAAAATATAGTCCCTTTTACAATTGCAATGATTTGCAGTGGTATGAATAATGTGACAAACTGTGACCCGTTCATAGTAAAGCATTCACCACTGTCCAAGCTCGCTTGCAGTTTTTCTGTCTGGCTTGTAGCCCTGTCATCAACCAAACCACCTGAGATGCAGGGGAATGGTGCTTAGGGCAGCACAGGCATAGCTATTGATTCTGCAGTCTACACCCACAAAGAAGCTATTGAGTCTATTTCCTCTCATAGGAATATGTGTTTTACACTGAAGTCAATCAAAACACTGCAGTTAGTTATACTCATCAAGTTTTTGTGTAAAATTTTCATTTGTTTTTATGCATATGGATTTGTCCTCTTTAGCCTGAATCCTTCCATTTGTTGGAATCACTTTTTGTGCCATAATACAGTGCTCCTAAATGCAGCATAGCCTGTGTAAGGGATTGTTCATCACAAAACGTGCTTCTCTATTTTCACTTTGGCATGGGTGGGTGGCAATGCTCTTCCTTGTAACTTCCTATAACATCAAGAAATATTATAGGAATCTAGAGAGGCTAACTCATTCAGGCTGCTCTGTCATGTGACTTATTAACACAACAGGCCCAAGGTCAAGAAAACACAAAGCAGGACCCGGGAGTTTTGCCATGAGCCTCAGCTTTGAGCGAAATCCAAAACTCAGTGGAAAAAAAGGATCTTTCTTAGTTTGAGGTCAAAGCCACCCAACCTATCTTAACTATCCATCTTACTTGAATTATGTATTAGAACATATATACAGTGAATCCCCTCTGCATTGTGACCTCTCCATTATGACCCTGCCCATTTGCGAGGCAATTTTCTTGCAGTTTTGATTCAACAATTTGTGAGTTTAGCCGGCCGACGCATGCGCAGTGCCTCTGCTCTGCCGAGGGGCGGTGCCACGGTGCCTGTGGGGCAGGACCCATCCCGCCCTGCGGGGAGGGGACTCACAATTGCAGCACCATGCCCCCGTCCCTGACCCGGGAAACTGTCCCACGAAAGTGAGGCAAGCGAGGTCGGGCAAGCGCTGTGGGCTGGGGGGGAGGCAGCTGTCTCTCCCCTCTGGGACCATATGGGCAGCGCTGCCTCTCCTGGGTCTGGTGGATGTTAAAGGGAAGGAAACTCCGATACCAACCTGACCCCCTGCCTCCCAGGGACACCCCTTCCCCACCGCGGAGGAATGGCGAGCATGCGTGGTGGCAGCAGCCAGGTTTCCAAGCCGCCTCTGACTCGGGAGACCCCCTTCCCCCCTTGAGAATTCACGGGCCTCTCCGGGCCGCCGCAACTGTGTGCTCACAGCCCAAACCCTGCGTGGTTGCTCCCTCCCCCCGGCCCCATTGCTCGTGTCTGGTTGTCCCGGCGTGGCGCTGCTATGGGGCCAGTACGCCACCCTGGGGCTGCCGGCATGGGCTGCCAGCACAATGCGGTCATGGGGCTGCCACGGGGCCAGAACGCCACACCAGGGCTGCCGGTGCAGGCTGCCAGCGTGGGGTTGGGGCGCCAAGGTGCAAGCGCTGGTGTCGGGGGTGGGGGGAAGCAGCGCAGGGTTTGGGCTGTGGGCACGCAGTCACGGCAGCCCGGACAGGCCCACAGATTCTTGGGGGGGAGTGTCTCCCGAGACAGAGGGGCTTCTGAAATTGTTCCCTTTGCTCTGGGAGAAGCAGAAAATTGTTCGCAGTGCTCCGGAGTGTCGGGGGGTGGAGCAATGGGCGTGGCCTGCATGCATATTAACGACCTGCAGTTCTTTGCGAGTTTAGCTTTTCGTGAGGCCCGTGGCCTGACCCGTTCCTCGCAAATGTGGGGTTATAACTGTAACCTTATACTATGAAACTCTTGTAGTCTTAAATCATTCTAGACTTGCTGCAAAATTGGCCCACCTTAATGAAACCTACAGGAGTTTGGCATACTCAGGGTTACAAAGAACGTTTCATGATCATATGTACAGAGAAATCCCGCATATTCATGGTTTGCATATTCGCGTCCCTCTGCAACTTCTGAGGGCACTCTTATATATTTTCTTATTTTACAAGATTTGTCCTATCAGAGAGCATAATCTTAAAAATTCATACTTGTATAGGAAATTTTGAATAACATATGAACATGGATGCTATCTGTGGGTTTATTTCACCACATCAACCATTTTGTCTTAACAAACAGTCCCAATAATATTGAGATTTGGACCTGAACAGCTTAAAACCAATAGAACCACTTTGTACCTTCTTCCTGCCTTGAACTTTGGCATTACCACTAAAAAAAAAAAAAAAAGTCTGTCTCACTCTAACTATCCTGCATTTGCTGTATTGGCACAAATATTGTTGTGAGAGCTAATTCTAGGGTAATCGATGCATGATATTATCTTTATCTCTTCATTTGTGTCTTTTGGTAATGTTATTTCTAATCATCAGGGTTAAGTATACTTTCTCTTTATTTATAATTGACAGAAGAACACTCAATGTATGTAATGGTCTTATGACCACTGAATGGTCTTATGACCAAGAAATGGTCTTATATGCAATGAATAGTCTCTAAAATTAAGGACCATAAATTCCAATGGCCAATGCAAACTGTTGAGCAAGGATGTACTCCGAGATAAAATTCTGTTTTCCTGGAAATTACTGAGTGAAATGTTGTGTAGGGTGCTAATTTCTTCTCCTTAGAAGACACAGGGAATTCACAGAAGGAGAAATATAAAGCAGGCAGTTTTTATTAAAACTTTGCTAATCCAGTACACTTCTAGGAAACCATATCTCACTCTATACCCAAATGTACTGGCATCTTACAGTAAGAAAAAATTGTATCACAAATGCTGTAGTCCAAGGATTTTCAAATATTTAATTGTTATAGATAACTACTTAGTTTTCTGTTGTATTTATGGGAAACTTTCATGTGAATTAAAAACTAACATTGAGACTAAAAAGGTCAAAACTGGATGCCTAAAATTAGGTACCTATGACATATGATGATACCTCATTATTAGCTGAGTACTCAGAGACCCTAACTATGGAGTTCTTACTGAAGTAATATTCATATTATGTACAAATTTTAGACACAAAGAAAACAATCTGTTTATATCTTTAAATACAGATTTACACACTACCTTAAACAACCATGATGATCCTACTGAAATAAGTAAGAAACTTTAGTAAGGGGAAGATGAGGAACAAAAAAACTATTCCCTCCCCAGAGGTTCTGTCTCACTAGACAGCACATTTTATTTCAACTAAGTTACCGAAAAGCTATGTTATGTTTTCATTACATCCAGAATAAAAAGCACAGAAACAGAAATTCTTATTACTGAAAAATCAAATATACTGTAGAAAATGTATGCTTAAAAGTCTCAAATTGCATTTTATGTTTTGCCTACTTGGTCTTTTTTCCCATTATCTCTTACAATTAGGCCTTAGTAAATTGAGGGTTACAGTCAAAAACAGCAAGGAAGAAACATGAAGCTGGCAGGACTGACTGTGCAAGTAGCCAGAGCATCTGTTTCAAAACAGTGCCATGAAATGAAACTGCAGGGAGGAAAACGCATCAAGGAAAGAGATGCATTATCAAGAAAGCAATCAGGAGGAAAAAGTCAGAGAAACTAATTTAAAAGTAATACAAAATTTGGTGCCACCAAAATGGGTGACATTGACTACCAAGGTTAGACTGACCTGGACTTGCCTGCAGAATATCTGAAGTAAAAAACACCTATAACACCACAATAGGAGCAAGTGTGTGCTGAAGTGGTCAAAGTCTCTTATCAGTAAGGCATGACTTTTTTGAACCTTTCAGACCCTGATCAGAGCAAGAGGTATGACTTGTATGGAATGTGATTTAGTGAACACTTCTTCTGGTTGTTTTTGCACTATATTAGCTGTATAATACGTAAAAAATAATTACAGTCGGCCCTCTTTCACTTCGCACCCCCCACATTGCAGCTTCACATCTTAGCAGCGTGATTTTCCAGTGATTAAGGAGGCCCCTTTGTGCAACTGCTCATGCGCGACCTGATATGCATGAGTATTCAAATTAGGCAGTCATGAATATTCAAATAAACCCCCATGCTATGCCGCATGGACTATGGGTACACTGCTCTGCCCGTGGTGAGCCGCGCCAGCCCCAAGGCAGCCGCCGCGGGTGCACACCGCTCGCGTAGCAGCTCACCTCAGCTCAAGGGTGAGCTGCCCTCACCCCCCTCTGCTTGAGCAGCCCCCACGTCCGCTCAAGCGCGAGCTGCACACCCCCCAATCCGCTCAGTTGCAATCTCCCCCCCTACTCAGAGCAAAGCGGCTGCGTGAAGTTATGAAAGATTTACACACTCTCAGAGTAGACATGGTGTCCAGGACTTTCCTGGGGTAGACTTGGTGTCCGAGACCAGACACCACATCTGGAGAGAAGAGGTCTACCCACCCAGAGAGACACCGGGACAGCAGCATGGGCAGCTCTCCGCACCAGTGTCCCCTGCCGAGCAGAAAAGGGGTTTTTCCTGGTGTGGGGTGGCCGCAGGCACCAGGAAGCTCAGACACAACCACCAACGCACAGCAGAGCAGTGCCAAAATAGTGCTGGAGTGCTGGGGGTGCCGTGTGAGGGTGCGGGGCAAATGTGCCTACTAATGAGCTGTCATTCTATGTGGAAAGAGGGCTTTGCGGGAGAGGGGCAAGACCTGTGGTACTGTGGTATAAGAGACTCGACTGTAACTATGAGAAATTAAAGTTAGGCCATCAATAGTCCAAGATCAACATATATCTGATCAAATATAACAGGAGAATCTAATCTGGGAAATTAGAAAGGGACTCAATATTGTGCATGTCAAGCCCAAGCTATGATTCTGCGCTTGGGTAGTGTTGTTGCTGAGAGCAAAATATCAGGGGAGAAGTAAAAAAAGTAGAAAGATACTGTGCTGCCATGTTGTATGTGTATTACAGAGCCCTAGTACAGATTGGGATAACACCCTTATAAGGAATAGTGTTGTTTCCCTTTATGAGCAAAAAGAGCTAGAGCTTCTAATGGTAATAAGCTTCAGAATTTGTGTGAGACCACATTTGATATGTTTTTATACTATTAGTTAAGGAGTACTCTATGATGGACCTTTATACCCCAAGTCAATAAAACTTCAAAAGGAAGCTGATAAAAATAGGATCAAGATGCCATAGTATTTTTTTCTTGAGGAAAAATCCCCAAACTAAACCTAGCCATGTGAACCACTGTACTTTTCTTGGCTTTTGATATTAAGCAATTAGCTTTATTCTAAAATTTACCACAGCACAAATTAATAATAGGCTTATTTTAAAATTCTTTAAGGCTGACTTATTTATACCCTAGAAAGAAACCATTTCTGCCTAGTGCATGAGACTATTTTAATTTCTGTGATGCTGCAGCTCCTAAACAAAAGAGGTTCAGAGAAGTTTCACAATTTTGATAATTTTACAATAGGATAGGCTCAGTCTGAAGGAAAGTGTGCCTCCACATAGCTACCAGTGTTCCCATTGAGTTTATGGCCCTGTGTTGATGCCCTTTCCTTTTAATGATGAACTCGCACATGTGTTGCAGAGTAGGTTTTGATTTACTGAGAATTACAGAAGGCATGCAAGTTTGCTGAGATCTTTTTTCATTGGGAAGAGAAGCTGGTAGCTTGTGACTATTAAAATTCATCACTGAGAGAATGGGATTCCTCCTCTGTGATTCTTACTTGGGAGCTATCATTAGACTACATTTGTTGGGTGGGGATGGGATGGAAGGCCAGCTATGCTCCCTGGAGCTGAGAGCAGTAAGTACACTGGTCCAAGGCTGACCCCATGCTGATGACCTTCTGGGTGTTCTAGTGCTTGTTTGTGCTGTTCTGCTATTTCCTCACCTGCTAACTGGATTTTTTTATTTATTGCTACGCATACTGGTGAAAACAACTATGTAAGAGCAGACAACTATGATAATTACTGAAGAATCTGAGAAATTTTTGTTGTTGTTAAATATGTACCATGATCATGTATTTTATGACATGGTACCATTGTAAAGACTGTTCTTATTTGAAAGTCTGTTAATAATTTCCACCCATTTTCCTCCTTACCAAGAACTACAGTTACCACAAAACAGAACTATTCTTGATTCTTTTTAAAGGAAACAATTCTTGTCAATTCTGCTGAGTGGTTGAAAAAGCACACAACTCAAAACAGTATATTCAATAGTGTGAATAACCTTTGAAATGATCCGTGGTATTTTTTGCTACAGATATCTATCCTATGGTGCTGCCTAATAACATTCAAATAGTGAAACCAGTTTTCTAAGAAAGACATTCAGTTAGTCTGGAAGAATGATACACCCTGTGTAGGAAGCAAATACGTACAGAACCAAAAGAGGTGACAGAACTTTCCTTCTCTCTTGTAGTTTTAAGTCCTATACTTACACAACATGAGTAGAGGAAATGGAGGGAACTCACAACTCCCTCTACTGGGAAGAACCAGCAGACCCGCTCCAGACACCTTTCTCTGTTTTTATACGTATACAGTAATACCTCGCTATTTTGTGTTTTGAATTTCACGTCCTCACTCCTTTATGTTTTTTTTCCTAGGATACGTCCGTGGCAACACTCCCGCCTATCTCAGAGCAGTGGTGTGGGGTGGGGAATATGGGCCAGTCTCCCGCCCTGCTGGCAGATGTCAGGCCAAGGCTGAGGGGGCACGGCGGCCAATGGGCCACATTTATATTTGTATAAATCTTATTTAGCTTTTTTTGCATTTTGCAGGGGTGTCTTGGAACTGAATCTCTGCGATATTCAAGGTATTACTGTATTTACTGTTGCTTTCTCCAAATATGGGTTTTTCTGTGGGTTTTTTTTTCTGCAATTGAGTCATATTTCAACATGCACAACTGACCTTGTGTTGCTATCAGCACCCTATTTCTGCAAGACTGCAGGGGTTACTGCATAATCCTTGCTGAGGGGGGCTTGTTATGGGGTAAATCTCAATGGATCAAGTTGGCTTTGGTGAGATACTAAAGTCTGGCTCTCAGCAGGGAACCAAGATTACTCTTAGACGAGCTGAGGACACAATTTTGGCCTTACCAAATTGGTAGACTGAAAGCTCACAAAGCCAAGGACATCACCAGAGCAGAGCTAAGATGGTGATGGCCTTTTTTGAGCCTCCTATAAAGGTGTAAATCCTATAAAGGAACAGGATCCTCTAACCAGGGGTGGTGACAGTGGTAGTGAGCTCTGTCTCATCTGACTGTGGACAGCAGAGCTGAGAAGTCTACCTGCTCTGAGTGGATTCACACTAAAGTGTACTTTGGAAGGAGATTTCTGTGAGACCTGGGGCAGAACAGTGGGCTTACTCCTGGGTGATATAGGGAAATGAAGGTTTTTGCCAGCTGGATTTGTGCTGAGATCCTTATGACCTTCGCAATGAGAATCTTGGGCAGGCACTAAAATTTGCTGACATATGAATTGGAGCAGATTTCATATTTCTGATTAAAATATAAGTACTTTGATGACTGAAAAAAGAGACGAGAAAAGGGGTCAAACTTCCCCCCACAAATCTTGTATTTTCTTGTACTCGGGTTCTCATGGGAAATATGAGTACTTGGTAATACAGTCATACCTCTGGATCCACGAGTTCTGGACCTCCAAGGGTTCTTGCAAAACATTAAATCTGTGAAAACAGGCGTGACATTAATATGGCAAATTATTGCCATGAATATGACAACTTTGCAACACTGCAACATCTGGAAACCTCTTACGGCAGTGGGGGGTGTCGGGGTCGGAGCTGTTTCGCTTTAACTGTGGTGGTTACAGTGATCCAGGGGACAACAAATCCCCAGTTGCATTCCACAGACACTGCCCTGCAGAAGCGCTTTCCCTGGGGCTATGTGTATCTCCAGGTGTGCCTCGCAAGCAGCCCCTGGGGACAACACAGCGATTAGCGCTTGCATTTCACTGCAATTAGCACCGGCATTGCCTCTCCTAACTGTAGTTATGGAAACAGTAACACAGACACACACAGGCACACAGGCTCCTGGCATGGCTGGGCTGTCAGACCAGGCAGCCTGCAGTGGGGGAATGGGACTGCGCTGTGCCATGTGTTACAGTATAAGACTTCCCCACCCCTGGGGCAGGTGGGCTGCCTGCCAAGGGGGAACGGGACTGTGTTGTGCTGCAGAGCTACACACCGCCTCTGCAAATCACTGAATAAGATTCACGGAGAAAATTTCCGCGAAATCACTGAAGCCGCAAATGAGGAGGCACGAATGACTAAGGTATGACTGTATGGAGAAGCATTTGCAAATACAATAAAGCAAGTTTTATTTCCTAGTTCACAAGGCCAGAAATATGAGTATGATTACAGGAAGAGATATAAACCACATGAAAGATTTTTTAAAGAAATACCACCTAGACACACTGAACATCATCCTCTGTATTGTCACTGGCCTCTAGAAGTTAGACTTGCGAAACAAAGTAGCTTTCTCTCTTTTTGTACTGTTTTATGACATCATATCAGAAATTTATGGTTTAACAAAATGCAGTGCTGTCCAGATTTCCAGACATGAATATCACCAAACAGCATGTGTGACATTAATAGTACAGAAAACTTAGCCCAAGGAGTGATGAAATACATTTGAGCATGAGTAGTAGTGATGTACATATTAGCACATCAATTTATCCAATGTGAAGTGAGGCAGAAATTATTTATAAATCATTTGTCTTTCTAAAGGAAGGCAATGCTAAGATGTTGCCCTTAATGTGTTTGATAAGCACACTCTGATGTGATTTAAGTCTTTAGATTGACTCAAAATGAATACAGAGATCCTTGTGGCTTTGATACCAACAAGAATGAACACATCACAGAGTGCCTGCTATGCAGAATTGTAAAGAACTGACAAATACATCTCAGAGAATTCTTACAGTTAAAAGCCAAGGTAAATTTTTTTAAATGTGGGAATAGTGGTACAGCAACAATAACTTATGAAAAATGAATGTTTCTGAGAGAAGAAGAGGTAGAAAGAGGGAAAGGGGGGAAGGAAGGAAGGAAGGAAGGAAGGAAGGAAGGAAGGAAGGAAGGAA
>WEKX01025676.1:132244-172459 GCA_013390025.1 Pitta sordida | reverse complement strand
GGTGTGGGGGGGGAAGAGCAGCTGGAGTTTCTCCTCAGCTCGTTTTGACTTTTGTGGACGTGGATCATCTGGACTGCGAAGGGAAGCCGCGCGGCGCTGCTCTCCCCTTTCCCACCCCCCCGACCCTCCAGCAGCCTGGGTTGCCGGCTCTCCCGCGACCACAACGGGAACTTTTATTCGCAGCTCAGAGCCCGTGGCGAATGGTGGGCATCTCCGGTCCTCTGCAGTGTGAGTAGGGGCGCGGGCAGGGCTGGGCAGAGCGCGCTGGGTCGGGGGGACCCCAAGACCCTTTTCTTCCCCTTTCTCCTTTCCCTCAGGGCTCCCCGGGCTCTGAGGGGCTCCTGTGGCTGTAACTAACCCAGGCGGACCGGGGCTGCCGCTGTGCCCGGGCCAGTCCAGCCCTGCATGCCGCCTTACACGCTCTGTCGCCGGCTCGCAGACTAGCACCCCGGATATTGCTCAAGAGCTCGGAAACCAAACAACACAGTTTTGCAGCAAATAAGCCTTCCAGGCACATATCATTCCATAGGGTTATATTTCTGTTTGGATTTAGGACTTGGGGTTTTTTTCCTGCCTCCCCTCTCTCCAGACCCTAGCGCCGGCCAATGCGAGTCGGAGCGCCTGAAATATTTTTGATGTGATTGTTTTGTTTCTCTTGTTTGTTTCACTGCGATCATGGGTTTATGCAGCGCTGGCAACATTACTTCGGGCTGTTTTGCAAAAAATGTTTCAGGTGGCGCACGTCGTCTTGAGCTGCACCGCGATCTTCCAAGTATCTCGTTTCCTAAAGCGACAGGATAACGTTAGGGATTGCATTGCCAGAACTGCAGAACAATGTAACGGTGTCAGCTTGTCTGACTGAGGTGACTGGCTCGATTCTGTAAATTCGTAACAGACCGTCGATAAGGGAGATGTTCACAGAGGCATCCACGTTCCCGGCCGTTTAGACGAGCCTTGGACTTTGGGCGAGTTTGAGACCTTTTGTTAGTGTCAAAGCAGAGAAATTGGATTTAGGGTAGGGAAGGGTTTGCCACCCTCGCAGCAGCAGCGGTGACTCCGTTACGGAGTTAATTTATAGAGAAATAGCTGTCGTTCCTGTAGGCTGCTCCCCTAATGTTAGAGAGAAACCGAAAGTAACTAATGGGACACAGCTCTTAAATGGCTCATGCTCCAACCAGGAGCTAAAATGTTACTTCCTTCACTTCGGTGATAAGTTTAAATGAGGGTTGACAAGTGTAAGAGAGGCCGAGGCAGACTCCCCCTCCTGCCCCCCAAGTTGCAGCCGGAGCTCTGCCCGCCCGCGGCCGCGGTGGGGGACAGCCGCCTCCAAGCCGCTCGAGTTTCTCGGGTAGAGTAGCCCTCCACCTCCCGGTTCGCAGCAGGCTCTGGCTGTCACCCTGTCCTACCTCTCCCTTGCCCTAAATCACGTCACGGAGAGGATCCGTCTCTCACTGCCGCCCGGCCGTGACGCTTTAAGCCAGCGGCTCCTGCCCACAGACAGCTCGGGAGCAGTCCGCGATCCGCTGGGCTCGCCGAGGCAAGTGTGCCCCAAAGAGCTGCCCAAGTTTCCCATTGCCGGGCACAGCCGGGCGGGAAGCGTCTGCCTTCGCTCGGCCGTGCGACCCCAGGCTGCGCTGCGCCTGCCTGCGCGGGCAAAGCAGGACGCGGGGACGGGCATAGCACGGAGCAGCAGGGGCTGGCCAAGGATGGGTATATACCTCTTAAAAACAGCCTGCGAGAGCTGCCGCGCTGTGCCTGGGAAAGCAGCAAGTGCCAAACGCTTGGCTATTGGCATAGTCATACCCCTGGCTAACTGCAAGGATGTCTTGAGTCTTCGTATGTACAGCCAAGTACTCGTGTGCTCAGTGTAACATTGACCCCTTTAACTTTTAACATCGCTTCTCCTAATTAATCTGTTCAGGCCTCAGACTTAAATGGCTGTCCACAGCTGCTGCAAATTGATTTATCCCCTGATGGTGGTCCGAGATGCTGACCAAAGCAGGATTTTTTTCCCCCTCCCCATTTTTGGTCTACTAATCTCTTTGGACTTATTTCCTACTTACAGTAACGCTTGCATGCTTTTTGAAAGACTTAGAAATTATTTTCCTTTGACATGTAGCTAGAAACATAACTATTGTATTTGTAAACACAATATGTTAGGGCTAAGGTTGAATACAATTTATTTAACTGCACTCTTGAATCCTTACATTTCCGTCTCTGTTTCTGCATCCTGACAGATGCAATGAAAAGTTTAAATAAGCAACTTTGTTAGCTGCAGTTTGAGGGAAGATCTGAAAGACGTTTTTAGAGCTGAATTCTGTTATCGAGGTTTTCTGTTCTGCTTTTCTGTTAACGGTTTAGTGAATCCAGATAGACGATAGGATTGAAGCTGATTTCGAATGGTTTTTAAAGCTGATGCTTGACCTTTCCGTGGGAAGTCTGAAAACCTCATTCAGTTTGTTCTGGGTTGATTTCCTTAGGAAATCCAATATGACCAGGGAATTTCCTTCAGCTTGACTGAATGTTTAAAAAGTTAGTCCGTCTTGTTTATGCATTCTGGTTTTAGCACTAGGTATTTCTGTGGATCCCCATCAATGAGAAGAATAATAAGTAAAAGACCTGAGTATGACTTATTCGTAATCGTATAATCTATGGTAATATAAAGTTGGCAATGGTTTTTTAGGTGTGAGATTCACTGCGAATTTGCTGTAAAGGTTTTTAATTAGAAACGTACACTGTTTGATAATTGATAACTTTTCTACTATCAGTTTCATCATATCTCAACCTTCAGTATAATTGCTACTACTTTCAATTAATGAGTCATGTTTCTCCACTGTCATGGGAAGATCAACTGCGCAGTAGCACAAGAAAACACCAAACTCCACCAAAAACCCAACCCACCCTTAAGTCCCTTCGTGTGTCTGGCAAACTGGAGCCAGGCAAGGCATACAGGGGATGATGGCAGAACTTCTTCCTTAGGTCCTGATCTTGCAGAAGGGTGAGTGACTGGGTTCCCAAGCCACCCAGCCATGAGCACGCTGTAGGGAGACAAGAACCATTCTGTTTGTAATGGAATGCAGACAGCAGTGTTAGGTCACTGCTTCCTGGTAACTGCTGCAAAAGTTGTTTTTCTTCAAAGGCTTTGAGCTTTTTAAATAGTTTCCAAAATTTTTAAAAGTAAAACATTGCCTTCTGCCGTTTTTGACCACCTTAACTTGTTTCATGCCTAAATAACGGACCAGTAAAACATCACATAAGGTCTCTCATCTGTGTACACTTAACACTATGTATGCCTGTGCACACATGGAGTTTTATACTGGGAGTATTGTTTATACAATAAAGGAGGAGAAAAATAGCTCCACCTGGAGTGCTGGTCAGTGGCTAGTCAGTTCAGGACATTCTTCCCTGTCAAGTCCTGTTTCTCACTTCTCTGAAATGAACTTCAGATGACAGCCGTTGAATGTGAAGCTCGCCTCACTGAGGTTCTGTGCAGCCTACAAACTCCTTGTTGCCAGACACTTTGGGTGAAATAGGCATCTGCAGTACGTATTTGCATTGGAGTTGATGGGAGAAAGGGTGTGCAATTGTCATTTTCATCTTTCAAATCCACTTGCCACAGTCCATTACTGTTAAATCTTTAGCTAATTGCATAAGGATATTAGTATGTTGCCATTGCAGGAGCTTCAGAATTTTTGGATAGTGGGGGGAGGAGAAGATCTTGTTCTTTGTTCGGTAAATTTAAGTTGTCATGCAGAGATCAAGAAGTCTCATTAGCTGAAATAGAGTAAAACATGAGTTTGCTGTTCTGAAGGGACTATTTCTCATGGCTTGGCTAAAAAATGTGAAAAGATAATTATTTTTAAACTGAATACATTTAGAAACTTTGATCCATTTAGTTAAGAGCAGCCTGCTCTTTTTCATGCAATCTTTAAGAGCAACCTATAAAATTAGAAGAATTGAAACTGACCCTGAATCTAGCATAGGTAGTGAGTGTAAATCCTTTAAAGCACTGGCTTCAGGATTACATTGTCTTCATGTCTTTTCAAGTGAAAGATGTAAAAGAAATAGTTTAAGAACTGAAGTAATGCAATGGGTCTTGGTTTCCCATATAGATGCTCCTTTTTAAAGAACCGCTTTAAAAATGCAGTTATCATGTTCCTATTTACTATTAACCTGATTAGTTTAATATATGGTAGCATAAATACATCAGGAAGCAGCAATACTTTGTGGTTTGGTGGATAAAGTAAAATGATCAGCAAACATCAAATCAAAGTCAGAATATCCTCCTCTTTAAAAGCCTTTTTATTTCCTTCCCGCCCCTCCCTCCCCCCAATTTTCATCTGAAAGACATTGACTTCTTTTTTTTTTTTCTGCCATCAATACGAAAGTTTCCAAATAACATTTAGCGATCAGTGGACATTTTATTAAAATAAACATTAGTTCAGCATAATGGAGGTAATTGTAAGTGATAAGAGCAGAGCAGGTTATCTGTGTGTTGTTTAAACAGAAGGAGCTATTTTGCACCATTTCCAGTAGCCATCTGTAGAGGAGAAGGGTTTGCACCTGTCTGTCCACACTAATTATAGATTAGGTCCAAAGAAACGAAATTTGAGCAGGCTCTCTTAATGAAATCCATAGTGATTTTATTGTAAATGTGTTTTGTGTACAGACAGTAATGGTTGGTCTGTGAGTAAAATAAATTGCTATATGGCTGTTATGTACTTGTAGTTGTAAAGCAGGATACCGTTGCATTAACAAAGGTGCTGAATAAAAATGCAAGTGCTCCATTTAAGTCCCAGGCTTCAGTGGTGGCTCTAGCTAGGTTTAATCAAAAAGCTTCACTGTAGGCACAGTCTTTTAGGGGTATGTTTCAGGATGGACTTTTCAGTTATCATCACTTTGATATCAATGTACTGGCATGTAGGTGGTCCTTTGGCTGAAATATGAGGTAGAAGTGGTTTCATGTTAAATGTGTACACACATACATGCAGAGTGTGTCAGAAATACTTTCCTCTGCTTTAGCACTAAATATTACTCAAAGTGGAAAGAGTGAGAAAGGCATCCTGCAGTAAAAGGTCACATGAATTTCTACCACATCTGTTTATAGTAATTATGAACGTAATTAACATAAGAATTACAAGTGAAGTAATGACAAGCTGAGCTATGAGATATTATGCCACAATGGTCATATGTTGGAATTCTCACATTATAGCACACTAGAATTCACATATTCAATGCAAGAAAGAAAATGTTAGATTTTTATCTGTTTTACAGCTTCAAAACTTATCTGCCTAGGGCAGATGGACTTTACGCTTTAGAGGAAGGTAACCTATTATTACGAGAGAGTCAGTTGAAATTAAGATTTGTAGCCTGCAGCTTGGACTTTGAGACAGCTGTGCTTATGGAATGCCACTTCTGATACACATTTGTACCCTTATTGTATTTACTTTATTAACATACTGTTTTATTTTTAAATATGCATGTTTTCACAGCAAACTGCTTACATTAGAAAGGATCCTGTATTAGTTTTTTCTTCATAGAAGTGTGATTTGAGTAATAAAACTAACCAATAAAGATACTGGATGAAAATGGTGGCCATGCAAGATGAGAATCTGATGGATCATAAATTAGTTAATGGGAAGATATGTATGTATTTCAAGGAAAAGAGCAGTCTCTGATTTGTGAATAATAGTTTCAAAGACCATATGCAGAGAGAAAGCTCTGTGCCTTGCAGGTTGGATTAATTATAAGTCACTTCTTTAGAATTGCATAGAACATACCAGTAAGTCTAGAACTTAAGGTTTCAAACAAGTCGACAAACTTTGAATATGATCTTATTACCTCTAAATATGGTTATCACACAACTGACAACTGGAATAAGTTGTGGGAGAAGTGGCACTTCTTCAGGGTAAAAATACTGGCCGAGGAATGCATAGTAAATTTGACATGTGAAAATCGATTTCCCTTTATTGAAATATCAAACTTCTGGTTTTGCCATAGGAACATTTGCCCGATTGCTGTCTTTCCAAGGCTAAACATATATAGTGGTTTATGAGAAATAAAAAAACCCACAACCTTGTCCTATGTCTCATTGATACCAAGAGGTTTTTGCGTTATTGGATTAGTGGAGGATTTGTGACAGACCCCTTTTTATCTGACATTCATTGCAGTGACACAATTTTCACACGCATGCCCTTCCCCCATCGAGGTTCTGGTTTTCACTTTGTATTATGTGTCAAGTTCCCTTTATTTCTGTTCTTGTGGAAAATGCTATCTTGGGTAAGTGATTTTGGAAGGAGTCCTGCACTGAACAATGCCAGTCTCACTCCAGCGTGCTGTCATTGTCCTCAGCCTGGTCTTTGCTGTGCTCCTCCACAGATGCACAATGGGAATGCGGCTCCTTAACAAATAAATGTTGATTCCCAGAGAGGAATGTCTAAAAAACTTTAAAACCCGAGTGCACAGAGTTCACTTCGCAGCCTGGTGCTGGCATAACCATTCTGTGGCTTGGCTGTGCCATCGCAGGCAGTGCAAGCTGCTTTGCTGCCTTCCCCTCCCCGTACCACGTGCTAACCTCGTGCTCTTTGATGAACCCCGACAGAAATAGCCCCTCTGTTTTCTCACAACCTGAGCTGTGAAGTGTAGGGACCTACTCTGGCTTGTTGCTCATCCTCTGGTGAAGGATGCCTCCGCTTTGCAGCGCCAGTGTTGTGTTCAGACTCTTCGTCTCTGGTTGGGTTAGGTCAGGGCTCGGCCGAACGGGAAAGGGGGTACGTTACTTTACTGCGCTTGGCATTTTTGGGCTGGGAGCCGTCGTGCTTCGTGCGGGACATTAGGATGGTCCGTGAGGCGGGAACTGGGCTGAAGGCACTGAAAGGGAACATCGCCCTGGTGGGAGCGGAGAACTCAGGTAGGGCAGAGGGGGAGCCTGGACTGCACGTCCCTGCCAGGGTCCTTATCCGGGAGAGGCGCCTGGGCAATTTCCAGGGACAGAGGCGCCTGCCAGAGGTCAGGCACCGCTCACACCGGGGCACCCCGGGCGCCGCCGCCTTCCCTGCGCTGGGCGGCGCGGAGGTGGCGCCTCTCCCCGTGCCGGGCGCGGCCTCCCCGGGGACCCCGCGCCGGCCCCGCTGCCTCGCACATCCTCCGGCCGCCATCTGGGCCGCGCTGATACCGTAATCGCGCCGATGCACGCCGCCGTCCCGCTGCCTCCATGCCGCTGGGGCTGCGGAGGCGCGATGCTCTGTCCTTGCGCCGCAGATAAGATGCGAGGCGCTTGAGGCGCACAAAGCCCGGGCCCCGCCGCGCCTCCTCCCTCCCGCCGCCGGAAGGTAAAATCTCCACCCGCGGGCGGGAGGGGGGACGCTCCTCGCCGCTCCATGCCGCCCGGCCCGGCTCCTTCGGCGCTGCACAAGTCGATAGGCGCGGGGAGAAGTGAAGATGTAACCATTTATCATCACCCCCCGCAGCGGGCGGGGGATTCGCGGGCAGAGATTAGCGGCGGGGTGACAGTCTGCCTTTTGTTGTGCTGCCTGCCCCGGTCCCCGGGCTGCGCTGACGGGAGGGAGAGGGGGGGGTCACCCGCCGGGCTGGCTGCGGGGAACGGGAAGGTGGCCGCACAACAATAGGTGACTAGGAGACCCCACTCGGAACGCGGCAGAGGGGGATGGAAAGCGGTTTATGTGGGTGTTCCACGGCAGCAGGTGGGGCGAGCCCGAGCCGGGCGGTGCTGGCAGCAGCGGACTGTCGTGCCCGGGCACCCACCGCTCACTCACCGACGGCTTTCAAGGGATGCTCCTCATTTACAAAATCCCCGCAGAGGATGACAGCGGGCTTTGTGAAGGAAAAGTGCCTTCTTTGCTCCCTGGGCTTTTTTGTTTGCTTGTTTTTTCCCGTTTTTTTTTTTTTTTTTGGTGGTTGGTTGTTTTTTGATGGATTTTTTTTTGTTGGTTGGTTGGGTTTTTGGTAGGCGTTTTTCTTGTTTTAGACGAACTTTTGGTGGTGATTTTTAAGTTCTCTCCCGGATTAAGATGACTTGCATGCTCAGGGTGTGCACGCATGCCGCTTTAGCAAATGGCTTTATTAGTGGTCATATCTTAAAGCAGCATTAAACAATTACTTTTATATTTAAAAGTTTGAAATATTTATATTGCTGTTTCACTTTGTCAAGTGTTTGCGCGGATAGATATATAGATATGATCCGGTAACTAAAAGCCTAATTAAAAATTGTTTAAAGCCAGAGGGGCATGTATTCTTGTTGACAGCAGCAGATCGATAGGGTAAGACAATAGAGCCCCATTATTTTACTTCCATTGACTGAACATATTGACATTTCAGGTTTGTGATTGCCTCAGTGAGCATGATGAAACACTGAAATTCATGAACCAACTGTCTGGAGTGGCACATATATTACTGTATGTCATCTCTGCCTTCAGGTTACCTTATCAGTGAAGCAGAATGGTAATGGGTGGCAGCAGAGTACTTCAGAGGGGTTAGGGCTCTATCAGTTAAGAAGCTGACACATAGCAGGTTTCAGGAGTATCTTTAATTACACCTAGAATTATGTACCAGGGAAGATGGTCCTTCTTACCTCCTTCTGTGTTTCAGAGTTTACAGGCTCAGAAGCAGACAGGATGAAAAGGTACTTACGTTTCATTTTTTATATACAAACTTTGACTTTTGAAGGAGCCCAAAAATTTTTGGTTGTGTTGTTTACGTGCTTCCCATGTGCACCATTGGCAGCATCTCAACCCACTCTTGATGCTGAACTTCTTTTGCTAGACCATCTCGCAGTCTGAAGATTGCAAAAGTAATAAAGAAAAACTTTAAAATAAATAAATGCCCTTTGAGTGTCTCTCCCCTCAGCATGCTCTATCAACATAAGCATCAGAAAAAGAAATGTCTATGCAATATGTGCATTTGTATGCATAATTGTATATCTCAGTTTACATGATTGTATATAAATGCATATACATATAAAGAAGACCCAGTGTCTGCAGAACATGCAGTGTATCTTTACTATTTCAAAGGCTTTTTGTTTATCTCAGAAATCTAACTGACTGTAGAATGAAACTTATCGAGGTAATAGATAGATATTGAAACTAATTTGAAGCAGACAAAAAGCAACTGTGGAAGAGCCACTAGTGATTTAACTAATTTTTAAAAATAAGTGGAATGAAAATATAAAATATGTCCTGAGTGTACCGTCTACTCAGCAATTGTTGCCATCAAGTGGACTGCTGATGCCCTTTAAGATGGTAAAAAGAAAACTAGCCCTTTATCCCATTTTCCTGAAAGTGTTAGGTTTCTGTTTGATCAGCAGGTGCTGTTGAGATGAAAGCCACGTGTAAATTTTCAGGAGGCCAAAAGTGTCAATTCAGAAAAGGAAAGTGATAAGAGAAAATGCAATCAGTTTTCCTGTTTTCAATTTGTGCAGGATTTGAAGAGCTGTTTTGTTAAACTGTTACATCTGCTCCAATATGAATATTGAACTACTTCCACTAAAAATAACACCCTATAATTTGGAAGCCATTGCAATCTTTTGTTAATGGAAGTGGGTTATTTGGGAAAAAAACCCCAAACCCACCCTATTCTGAAAAATCTCCTGCCTAATGTGCATTTTTATTTATCAGCACTTTTATCTTCAGCAGATAAAATAGAATTATACAATTAGGATAGTATCTACGTATTTAGACAGGAAAAATTACACTGGGTTGCTGAATGTCACTATAACAGTAAAAGGTTTTAACTCATACATTTAAAATAATTTTATTAATAAACTATGATTGTATTTTAAAATGACGTGTGGCTGTTTTCCCATGGCAACGATACAGCTTTACATACTACTGAGGAGTTTGTGCAAAGTAAAAGATGTTCAGAGTATGAGAACATTCTTTTGCTTGTTTCATTCCTGATATAACTGCAGATCTTAAGTTTAGGCTTATCAAGGGTTAGTTAATGGGGATTTTGCAGTAACTTTTTCAATGGTAAACAAAATGGTTGAATCAGATTTCAATGCATACATACAAAAATATTCATTGCTGTGGGGCTGCTAATCCAAGTGAGTTCTATGACCTGGAAAGTATAGTATTGGTAGAGCATACGTTTTCTGTCACAGGCACCTCTGAAGAAAATAACATTATTGCTTTCTTTTTAATTAAAAAAACCCCATACAACAAAGACCTTAAATGAACCCACAACCTAATGGAAAGGATATGTATATGTTAGTTTAAAAAATAATAATCTAAATGAAGTGATAATTCATTGTTACATCTATGGAGCCCTGTGTAAATGAGTAAATGTGCATAATAGAATGAGAGATTTTTTTGCTTTATTTCAGCATAGAGAATCACCAGGTTTTAATATTAGAATGGATTTTAGCTGCTGAATTCTAATTTCATCTAGTAGTCAGAAGCTCATTTTTTTGGTAGGTGTTTGAGTGAGAAAGTGCCTTGATGATGCTTTGGTTTGGTTTTGCAGTTGGATTTGTACTCTTTAGACCTTTGGGGATTTTTCTTGAAGTGATCTAGGATCAGAAAGAATTAAAATTCAATGAACTGAAATGTAAGTATAGAATGGGTTTAGTGCAAGATCTGTGCGTGTGGTAGGTTGTCTAGAAGTCTGTGGCACGTCTACTTTATAGTTTGTATTCCTCAACATAACTGTGCACACATGCATAAATTTATGTTGAATGACAGAGGGATAATTATTTATACAGATTTTGTCCAAAACTCTGTGTACTCCTGAAACATAACAAAAAGCCTCCCTCCCCAGAGGAGTGTTTACATCCCATGACAGTCACTAGATTCAAATCTTCTCAACATGAAAGTTGTTTCCTTTCCTCCAAACCTTCTTTTCCCAACAAAGCTAACCCTGTTAAACCTCACCTTCTGTGGGATGTATACATAGTTATAGACATATGTATGAGAAGTAAATATTACAGAAAACATGGCCGACCGGGGCAAAATGTCTGTAGCCCTAAAAAGCTCGTGATATCTGCCAGCAGCAGGAGGAGACCCTACCTCGTCTGACCCGGAGATGCGGGAGCCTGCGGAGCCTTCGTTAGGGCTCAGTGCCTGGGTGGGGCTTTCTGCTCACCAGTATTGCCGAGCAAATGCTCTGCCTCAGCTTGTTAAGTGGAGATATTGTCTACCTGAAGAGTTTGTAAACCAAGGCGCTTTTTGCTTTGGTCATTGGATTTTCTGGTGCTTTTCAGAGAGGCTGGGGTGGAGCCCAGCCTCAAAAGAACGATTATAGTTGGATGCAGGGTATCCAGATTTTCTTATCTAATTGTTCTGAGTACATTCTTGGGAGTGCTCTGTTTTTCTTATTGTTTGCCAGAAATGCTGTGTGCGGTTTTGCTCTTTCTATTGAATAGCTGCCATATTTAACTCCAATGGTTGTGAATGGAAATGTGAATATGGAAAGAAGTACTTTAATGTTCCCTTAATTTTCTGTAATACATTTTGGGATGCCTGGAAAGGAAAGGCATCCTAGATATTAAAAATGTTTCAGAATACACACAAAGAATTGAGGAAATCCACTTTAGTACAGTGCTAAGTGTCCCCACCTGGCGTGTGGGAGACCCGGGTTCAATTCCCGCCAGGGAGACAGTGTTAAGAGTTGGACTCGATGATCCTTGTGGGTCACTTCCAACTCAGAATATTCTGTGAATCTAATAGAAGTTCTGCAACTTGGTATAGCTTTTGGGCATGTGTGATATGGCGACTTATTTAAGCGATACCTTTTATTTATTTGGTATTCCTTATTGAATGTAGTATTCATAAAAGCACAGTTGTGTTACAGAACTGTACAGCAACAATATTCCCGAGTGATCCCATATTGCAACGTGCTGGTATAGGATCTTCATGGGATACTTAATGATTTCTTCAGTCATTTCATAAGGCATTTGATTCATTACCACTTTGATATCTATCAAGACAGGTAGACTCTGGCACTTAGAGTAATATGCAAAGTTCGTGGAGGACAGATAATACGTTATTTTGAAAATTAGGTTGCAGTCTGGAAAGACAGAAGACTCCACCTAGTGGAGTGGAATTAATATGCACATGGTGGCAGGCAGCAGTGTATAATAAAATAGATATAACTTATGAAAAGCAAGTTGAGAGAGTAAGCCCCAGGAATTTTGGCAAGCACCTGAGGTGATGGTTGTGTGACCATTACAAATTGTACCGGTCTGTTGTTGCTTTTGAAGCTCTAGGAGGCTTCTGTATGTCTGCCATGCTGGATGTTAATATGCAATTTGCGTAAGCAGTAGGCATTACCACTTGCCATTTTTGGTGGTGCCTTTTATTTAGAGACCTACTGTCTGTGTTATTTGCTTTCTGATGGTGACCACACAGATGCCCCGCCATGGTTGTGGCCCAGGTGTCATTTTAAATGTCTTGGGCAAAACCCCCCTAATTCAGTCCTCAAAACATCACCATTTTTTTCCATAATTACTTATTTTTTAGAATGTTTTCATTTAATTTATTTTCGTGTGGGGGGGTACTGGTTCCACATGGTGTCATGACAGGTTTCCTGGCACACTGAGTAAATCTGCATGTGCCTTCTGGTAGTCACAAGGCTTAACAAAGTCTCTTGATGAAGCATCAAATTATGTAGGGTTCTGTACCTGTACTTTGCTGTCCGATTGCTTTGGTCATGTTCTGTTAATAGGATGTAATAAAAAGAATTTTAAAGCTGGGATGTGAGTGAACACTCAGTCCGAGCAGCAAAGATAGGGTCCCAAAATCCTCTTGGAAAGTTCATTGTAACATTGTATCACACATGCATTCGGCAAGTTCCGGAAGAGAACTCCCCCGGACCAGCTCAGGCTTTGACAGCAGGGGAGGGTAATGCTATTGCCAGAAAATGGGGTGCAACAAAGGGGATAGAATGATACAGTTGCAAAGGATATTTTAGAGGAGTGGTCCAAAGGAGAGCTTTCAGGGACATCCAGGTGGGTTTTGTTGCCAGAGCCATTAAAGCAGAGCGGTGCCAGAGAAAGCTGCCAACAAATTTAGGGATAATGGCACCTGCAGGCTTGATATCAATGGATGGTAGTGCCAGAGTGTTTTTTTAAGTTTTATTTTGTTTTAATGGCGACATTGCTAAAAGTATTTAAGGGTAATGTTATAGAAAGTGTTTTAGAGAGTGAAGTCACTGAATTCCAGGAACCATTAAGCAAAAGCTGTCTCATGACTATTATTTATTATTTTTAAAGCTTGATGGCAAACCATTTAATGCTGAAGAGCATGCTGCAACCTGTATTAAAACATGCTGCAGGTGTGAACAAGGAAACCATCCTGTTGAACTGAATAGCATAGCACAGTTTATAAATGTTACACTCATTTTGTGTGCACCATGATAAATTAATACAACTCTGTGGATCAGCAGAGCTTATAAACATTGAATTAAAATATAGGAGTTCAGATCTTCCATGGTATTCACATGGCCAGTTCTCACTGAAGATGGTGGTTCTTTAGTTTAAACTCTAGTGTGAGGATCTGGACTATCAAGCTTTCTGTGCTCCCATCTCATGTCTGTGATCTTGGCAATAATTTGTTGGATTGATTCTGAGTCTTAGATCCAGATATGTCCCTAGTAAAGTGGGCTTGCTCAGATCTTAATGTAAAACAAGGGATTCTTTTTGAATTGTAAATCACAGACTTACCTGGCAAGACTTCCATACAGAGGAGAGAAAAAGCCTATTCTTTCCATAATAATAATCTCAGAGATTCCTGTTGAGTCCAGGATCCTCCACTTATGTATCCCAAGAGCTGTTTTAAAGTATGTTTAAGCCAGCTGCCTACTCCAGATTTTTCCAGAGAAGTGCATAGCTACAGTAAATAACAGGTATGGTAGTTTTAAGGAGGGAATCAATGTAGAATTTTCCTTCCACATTCAGAGATTTAATTTGTCCCATTTTCTTCACATGGGGAGGTTTTGATGTTAAAATTTTTTGGTTGGTTGGTTTTAAGTCCAGGCCTAAATTTCACCATCTCTTACAGAGCTATTATTGGCCACTATTGTTTTTATTATGTATAACTTCTCTGGGAAGAGAAGGATGGGCAGGACCCCAGTGACGTGTCCAGAACAAATCATGAGCTGCAGTGTCTGCCCCCTAGGAGGTCACAGGAAGCAGGTGGCTGCGTTAATTGTCCTCACTCCCAACTCTTGTCCTTCCTGGCAGTAATTTAGAAGTGGTCAGGAAGTGTCAGGTCTGCTCTGTCCCCCCAGGTTCACTACTTCAGGCATTCACTGTAATTTGAGGTCTGTGCCAGGTGAGGGAAACTGCCTGGGAATCCTTACCATCCTTCTTCAGCTGTGGGGCTACCTGGCTGGCAGAGCTGAATGCTGTTGCTGCAGAGTGTGCTTGTGATTGCAGCTGGAAACCAACAGAGTAACAGAGTTCTATTAACCCCTCCCCTCCCCATATATATTTCCCTATCGTACAGTGTCTTCCTTCTTCCAAGCTACTGATAGAAGTCCCAAGTAAGAAAACTACACTCAATAGGTGCATGAAATATTTCTGGGAAGTGTGATACACTTTTACCTGGTGAGTCCAGGGTGAGGAATGTAAGGACATTTTCTGCTTAGGCTGGTTTTAGTTGTCTTGTTGTAACTGCACCATCAGTAGTTTTGGATCCCTACATGGCACTCAGTGCCATGCTTTTGAAACTCAGTTAGGGTCTTGCTACTTTGAATGAGCTTCTTGTTAACAACTTGCTTGATTTTTTTAGCAGTGAAAGTGCACAGCATTGCTGAGTATCTCGCTGCAAGTGTCACGCCCAGTGCTGTAAGGCAAGTTTTGAAGTACCAGTAATGCCTCTTTGAAGTGTCTTTTGGTGGTTTTTACAGAGAGAGTGATCCCTCAGTGGAATGGTCTGCCCAGGGAGGTGGTGGAATTGCCATCCCTGGAGGTGTTTAAGAAAAGACTGGATGAGGAACTCAGTGCCATGGTCTAGATAATGGGAGGCTCAGATGGACAGAGCATGATGTCCATGGCTCCAGGGTTGTGGGTTCGATCCGTGTGTGGGCGTTCGCTTGGGAGTTGGACTAGATGATCCTTGTGGGTCCCTTCCAACTCGGAATATCCTGTGATTCTGTGAAGTGATGTCAGTTGAGTAATAAATATCATATTACATAGTTATTTTTCTACCATATGCATTTGGGGTGAAAACTAACTTCTGTTCAGGTGCACTCTTGGTTTTACTGAGACTACTTGCCTAAATAAGGTGAGCTGCAGGATTATGTGGCTGGTGTATCATACTGGTTTCTGAATCACAAAATACCAGCCTGATATACTAACAAATAATGAACGCATTGCACTTGGACTGATACATTATTTAAGGAACAGCATTTTAAAGCAGAATATTTTGTAAAATGTTAGTTTAAAAACCACTTTGCGATTTACTTCCATCAGACCCATTGTACCTGGAAAAATACCTCCTTCAGAAGGGTAAAGGTGTCAGTATTGTGAAAGAATATATGATTTTTATCCGGCTATTTGCTATTTAAGATCCCTTCTTTCCAGTGCAGGGAGATCAGCTGACAACAGCAGCAACCAAATCAGGTTTGCAGCTGGGCAATTACAGTAGACCCTAAGATCTGCAACTGTCAACTATAAACACAGATGCCTTCAAAGTTCTGTTTTTCTTCCATGTGGAAGTCGTTGGCATGGAACAGATGCCTTCATTTTGGAGAAACCAACCGCTGGATATAATTGGTTCTCTCTTCTCTTGTCCTCTGGGGACAGTCTCTTACAGATGAAATTAGATGAGAGGAAAAAAAGACAGAGTCATACACGCTCGCACATGACATGAAGCAGGAGTTTTCAGAATCCCTCTGTTTTGTCACATGGAACTGTTCTACAGCTGGAAGATTTCACTCCATTTTTAGCACTCTACACACTTGACCATGATGCTATATGTAAAACATGCAAATGAAAATATATATCTGGCCCAAGTTTATTATTAATCTAGGCATGCTTGTTTAGAAATAAGCGTATCCAGCCTATATTACTTTCATGTTAAATGTTGACTTCTGCACTGTCTATCAGTGCTGCAGTCTCAAAAATTTTAAGGAGATAGGACGCTTTAAAAAGCTTGTTGAAGTGGTGGAATCTAAAAGAATTTTCATCAAATGGTTTGGCGGTTGTGAGGGGAAAAAAACAAGTAATGAATTCTAAATGTCACCTAGGAATACAAGCATTCAATTAAGGAAGCACCTTTACAGGAACTTCGGCAGAATTAGTCTGGTGAATACGCATGATGAGGCATTGCTGAAAGTTTTGTGGTGGGGTATTGAAGTCACTGCGTCTTCTTAAACAGCAGATACCGAAAGTGAGAGGATGGCAGTGGGATTTACAGACCCCAAGAGTGTAAGAGAGAACTTGCCTACCCTGTGCCTATTGAAGGCTTTTGTCACCCCTTCTCTCCCTGGTGTAACAGCTACCAAATAATTTATGTTATTTAATACTATTAAAATAAATTAATACCAAATTTAGGTGACTCAATAAGCTCGGTTGTGAACTGTGACAATCAGGCAATGCTGTGTATTTTTGGGTAGACTGGAAACCCCCAGGAGGTGGGTGCAGCAGGGATCAGAGATTGCCAGGAAGTAAACTGCCGCTGCTGATACCAAGATCCAGGAGGCTTGTCATCTTTGAATGCCTCTTCCTTCTTAAGTTTTATTTTTTAGCACAAATTGGGTCTTTTAGTTTTTTTGTATATTGCGTTTTGATGTAACAGTCCATATCATATGTGATGCATTTACTGCTATTGTGGTGCTTCCATCTCTTAAAAGTTGGGCTTAAATATCTCCAGCAATGAACAGTCCTGCCTTGGTCTGTGTCGTTGGTAGAGGGAAGTCTGCTATTGAGACACTTGATGTGTCTGGATAGCTGTGGGTGCTGTAGTCCTTTGTTTCCTGCTGACCCCAGGGTCTGTGTGGGTGGCGGGTGTTTGCAGGGATGTCCATCGGTTAGAATGAAGCCTCAAGTAAACTTAGTTTTGAACTAATGACTCTTCAGCTTTTATAAAGGGAGATTCTTTGCCATAGGACTCCAGTTCTGATTCACAGAACTTGAGTGTGACAGTGTGCTGCTCTTAGCATTGTATGTATTTCTGAAGAACCACATATTAAAGGAAAAAATTAACTGGAGAAATGCCTAGGTGATGAAGGGATTTCTGGCAGTAACTAGGAAGTACAATAATGGTTGATTTCTTTTGAGGCCGATCTTGATATTTGTAGTCTTTACATCCTATTAATTCCTTTAAAGATAAGCTGATACCAGAATGATTTACCAGGGCCAATGGCTCTTCTAAAAATCTTGGCTTGGGTTTTATCCCCTTTCTCTCCACATATAAGATAAAAGCACTGTGAATATGAGGTTAACTGGATTCAAATAGAAGACTCTCTTAGAGTTATTGCATTCCTTAGAAAATAAATACATTTCTCATATGGTTGAGATTGATCAAAAAAGTGTTCTGTATGCCAGTGATTACATTCCCATCTGTGATTAAGGTTTTCTGTCTGCATCTGGTTTTCACATTATATTTCTGTAACAAGAATCCTTTATATGGCAGAGTTCACTCTCTGTATTTTCTATTAGCTGCAGCTTGAACTACTGCACGGATCGCAGATTTACACATGTGGTTTTCATTACTTCATACCATTGAGAAAAAGTAATATTTGTTTGGGAAAGTATGTTTTTCAAAATTTCCATGGTAATACAACATGTTAATCCTTTTTTATAACACTCTTGTAAGACTACAAATTGTTTGAGGCATTCTGCTTTCAGTGAGGTTCAGACGTTAGACAATTTTGCGCGTACATGTGAAGAACAGCAGCGGTTTACAATTCAGGAAGCAAAAATACTATATTTTAAAAAAGAAGATTAGTGTAGAATGGGTATAGCAGAATGCATCCATCACTTTGGAAAATGCGGCATATAGAAAAAATGAACATGGGGCTGAAACAAAGGACGGGTAGTAAGTTGAAGTAATATCTTCATTGTAGAGTGGATGACAGATAATTTTTTTTTTAAAGAACTTTTTTACAATAAGAAGATTAAAATCTTTCATCAGCCATGAAAAGGAGTATTCTGTTCAGCAGACACAAATCCTGAATTGTTGTATGTAACATAATTTAACATATTTGATCATAATTGTTTCTAGTGGACAAATTAGTAAAGGTTAGTGAAACATGAGCACGTCTTTGCAGATGGCTTCTGTGTATAATTCTGAATCCAAAACGTGATGTTAATTTAATGTTGCTCTGTAAAACTTAATGTTTAAATGATCTCAGTGAAATTAATAGGACCATTTGGTCAGTGAAGGATTTTTCAGTTTTGGTAGGGGCAGGAGTCTGTGGCCATAAAAATCTGATGAAACAATAGCAACAATTCAGAGAATGTTGTATGCATTCATGGAAATGTAAAGCGTTACACAAAAGTCTGGGCAATTGAAAAATACACAATTCATGGTAAGCCATAACTGCAAAGTAAATTTATTGCCTATATAAGAACATTATGACAAGTAGAGGGTTTCATACAGAACAAAAATAATTTTAGAAAAGTATTTATTGTACCCAAGTTGATTGTTCTAACCACATTTTTGAGATTATTTTCCAAATGGCAGAGGCACTTGTGTCACATTGAAAGCTCCACAGGTGGCAAATTCTGGCACCTGCAGTCTTGCAGTTCTTACCACTTGTTTTCACTGAAATCAGTTGAATTTTGGCTTCAGTTAGGGTTGCAGGCCCCTGGAAAGGACTTTGGTGAACTTCTTTTTTTCTGTAACCTTAACTTGGGAAGGATTTTTTTGATTTGAAAAGAGTGCTTGTTTGGGGGAAAGATTGCAATGTCTAGCACAAACACAAATGTGATCTTTTGCAAATGCCCTTGGGTGATGCATTTTTTTGCAGAAAGATGTAGTCCAGGAGAGGGCCGGGTCTGGGTGCTCTATTAGATGCATGCAGCTGTGGCCTGCTCCCTATGCATGCTTAACTTTATGTCCCAAAATACCAGACAGAAGCATGTATGTAGCTGTGT
This sequence comes from Pitta sordida, assembly GCA_013390025.1. Taxonomy (NCBI): domain Eukaryota; kingdom Metazoa; phylum Chordata; class Aves; order Passeriformes; family Pittidae; genus Pitta; species Pitta sordida. The sequence goes on along the minus strand of WEKX01025676.1, from coordinate 153,402 downwards.
GTGCCTGGCTGTGAAAAACTTTCTGTCTTGACATAATTATGAACCCCTGAGAAGCATATTAATGTCTTGGAAAGACTGACAACACTGTATATTTGTGTAACCCAAATAAACAGTTTTTGTAGGTGTTGGAGTGGGAGGGAAATTGCCTTTTCAAAAGCAGGAGGATGATGTGTAAATATATCAGTAGCTTTTTCATCTGCCTTTCTTTGTTTAAATGTTTGCTGTTATGACTTACAAATCCAAATTAGTATAATGATGTCGAAATTGGAAGGTCTCTATTTTTAGTAACCATGTTCATGTAATAATTAATTCTCTAGAGCCTCTCTTGAACCAGGTAAAGTATGTAATATTTTATATTATATGATTGTATTTAAACCCAAGTATTTTTGTAGAAGGGACTGATAAGTATAATATAGGCTGCTCATAGTTTGTCAACCGTTTTAACTGAGCAAGTTATGAAACAGCCTAATTGATACAGTTTTAAAGTGCTACCTTATATTAGAAAATGTGATTAATTGGTTTTGAATGATAATGTTTCTGTCTTCTCCTTTTATTTAAAAGACTACTATTATAATGCAAATGATGGGTGTGGTGCTTCAAACTTGCTGTGATACATGCTTTTTTTTTTTTTTCCTTTTTCCCCCTCCATTTATCGTTGTCAATAGAAAAGATTGATCTCTGGGCTGGTGAACATAATATCTGTCCCAGTCAGAAAAGGAAAGAGGAAATTAGCAGAACGATTGGTGGAGAATGATATCTGTCAAAAGAAACACTTGGAGAGCACTGAGTTTAGTGATAGGTGACTGCCGGAAAAAAGGGAACTTTGAGTTTTGTCAAGGTAAGGAACAGAAAAATATTTGATTTTATAATGTGCATACCTTTTAGAAGATATTTTTAATGACTGTACCTTGCCTTTTAAACTGTAATTAAAAAAGAAATCTTTCCCTTTAGCCTCCAAAGAGTCTGCCTAAATCAATGCAGGCGCTGTCTTCGCTTTAATATCACTGAGAAAGAGTACAGCAATGCTAATAAAATCCATCAGTGATGACTTTTCTGAAATCTTAAATATGTGGATGTGAAATTTGTAACTGTGGGGTTTTTTTATATTTTTGATGACATAGTTGCTCTTTATATGTCATGTTATATGTGTTGTGGAAATAATGAAGTTCAGTTTCCTGAACTGTGAAGTGTAACAGTATTTGCAACCAGGCTAAGGGACAGTTGGAATCACATGGTCAAAATGGTTGTTTGTAAGTATAGTGGAGGCCTCTGATAAACTCATTGCATTGGGTATTTGTGATAAATTTGATTGAGATGTTACTGACAATGGATATTTCTGCTTCTTGTGTGCAAGGGTTTCTACCATACTGGAAAAATAAGTCTGCTATTGCAGGACAAAATTTCTAGATAACCCATGACTGTCATTCCTGTCTTTAACTACATTTTTCCCCTAAAATGATGTATCTGGAAGACAAGGAACTACTAAACTGATCTTAAGTGCTTTCCTACACAATTGGAGAACTTTCCTCTTGGATAAGTTTCTTCCTCAGTGTTGGGCTGTATCACCTGACCTAACTTTGATAGAGTATGATACTAAAATAAGGTGAGCAGTGTCTGAGTACACTAGACTATACTCTGGTTAGTTTTAAAGGCAGCCAAGCCTTGATGATACCACTTGTTTTCCCACCTGAGACACCATGGCCCACACTGCTCTGTCTGTGGGGTATGGAGGGATGGAGAACTGCTGAGTGCCAGCAGGAGCCTCTGCACATCACCTTGTGGCAAGGGGCTGGGTCTGAGGTTTTGTGCACCAGGGTGAACAAACCTTTAAAAAATTAAATCCTTTTAAAAAATTATTTGCATTCTAATTTGAGTTCCTAGCTCAGTTTAAGACAAGTAAATGCTTTGCTGGGACCTTGCTGTACCATTGGAAGAGAATGAATAACTTTAGCAGGGTAACTTCCTGCATTTTTATTTTGCTAATTTAGCAGAGTGTAGCTTCTGACTAATTCTCCTTTTTACTACCTACAGTCTATTTTTCAAAGTGTAAGTGTACCCTGTACAGGTGGTTGTTGGTTGGTTTCTTTTGCCATATGTGTCTTCATAAAGAATTCAAAAAATAAATAAATGTAAAAGTAAAGATGTCACGCCTGAAGCATGCAGAGCTGGCATACTAATGGGAAGCTTATTGTGGTTTATTGCTGTCAGAGCACGTGTAGGATAATGGAAATTTTCTACAACTTGGGAGAAAGGCTTGTTTTCTAATACCATTCATTTTTGTACAATGGGAATTAATATGACTAAAGTTCACTTAATCTTTATAAAGCCAAGTGATCCGATGGTACTACTGAAGTATTCATAGATGGGAAGGTGACAGCCCCTTATCTCTCTTATTTACTGCTGTGCAGGTCAGGCTATGCCTGTATCACCTGGTTGCAGGCATATCTGCCATTGTTGTGTCCTAAACGATTCCCTTTCTTGTGCAGTTCTATCAGTGTAGCTTTATACCTAAATAAAAACATCCTGTCTATGACACATCTTACAGAGTTAATGATATTGTATAGCTTTAACTGTGGTAATGAAGAATCCAAAACTTCTTTGTACCTCTTAGACCAGAGACGTTTAACAGTTGTTAGATCTGTGGGCATTCTTGTTTTGATATTTACTTGAACTTAAGTGACTAGATAAGGTACCTACATCTGGAAGTATTTGTTTGTCACATGCTCAAAAATTTTAGTCTTAAATGGCCAAGAAGCTCCACATTTTCGTTGAGGGTTGTTGTTAGTTGTTGGGGTTTTTATAATTTGAATGAGTGATTTGAGATGAAGCCAACACTGTGAGAGCTTAACTTAATATGGACTTTGCTGTGCCCAAGATGATTTGACTTGTTATTTCAAACTAAAATGCAATAAAAGGCAAAATAAATGATGTTTAGAATCTGTTGCCATCTTGAAGCAACATCCTCTTGTAGTTTTCACTAACTCTGCTGATGCAACACCTTTCAAGCATCCTCATTTTTGTTTTGCTATTGCGAAGTCATCTTTTCTTGGTTTCCTTTTTTATTTTCAAAACAATTGTTTGCTTACCAGTGTATCTTAAAGAATACAATGGTAATACATAATAAACCTCCTTTCTAACATACTGCAGATGCAAAAGAGAACAAGTGTATTATAGATAGTGAATCTTCCTTACAATCTGATTTTCATCTGCTCATGTGGTGCACACCTGTGGCTTGCTAGCATTGCTCTTGATTGGAGTGTGAGAGAACTTAATGCAAAACAAAGCCAGGATGACAAGGAGAGACTCCACAGCACACATGGGTTATGTCACACCTCGTAAGAAAGTGAAATTTGAAATAGGCTGGTTTGGAGAGAGTTCCCTGGTATGAAGGAGTGTGTCATGTTATATGCAAAGGGAATCGGTGCCCCTCTTGTTGCTACCTTGCAAAGAGGGCATTTTTCTCTGTGGGTCAGGTTGATCTGGGCCAGTTGAGAGCAGTGGTCGATTTCTCCAGCTTACTTTCTGAGCCAGTAAGAGTGTCTTGGGCAACAATCCAGCTTTTGAAGTACAAAGAAAAGAACCCATAATGTATATAAAACGCTAGCGGATGGGGAAGGGAGGAAAGTTACAGGGAATAACTGTTTGAGAACAACTGTGTTAAAAGTAGAATGTAGGGAGAGCGTGTCTGTGTGAGATACGTATTAGTTTTTCTTTCAATTTGAAAATATGATCTTTGAAACCTTCGAGGTGAGCAGAGGACAAGCTTTTGCAATATGATATTAGTAAACTGAAACAAGCACTCCAGCTCAAGTCCTTTTTTTCAAAGTGATTTTTTTCCCCCTGAATTTGCAGAGTTTGAGTCCCTTCTCCATGTCCCACCCCCTTCCCCCCCCTAAACGTATTGTGGCTCTGATAACGTTAATGGGCTTTGCCCCACATGCAGCAGCAAGTGTATTGTACCACTGCTCACTGATCCCGGGTCAGTGTGATGCGTGAAATCAATTTATTTGAATCTCTTTGCCTGTATAGGAATTTGGCAGCGTGCCAGTTGTTTTCATTTAATGTTCTTTGTGTTGAACACAGACAAGCAGGCAGGCTTTTGTAGTCGTCTTTCTTCTGGGCTCTTCTCTTTTCAGTCAGTGTTCTATTCTGTGGATTTTTCAGAAAGAAGTAGCAATGCATTACCTTTTTAAAAAATAATTTTTGTTTAAATAGCCTTTAAGGAGCATAGAAACTAGGTCAGTCACACAGCAGCCCTATGTAGGGTTTTTATCAAGTGTAGGTGATAATACCTGCCTTTTCCCATTTCTTAAATTTGGGGTGAAAGAGAGAGAAAACACTGGTCTGTTTTTCTGATGCCCAGTTCTGATTTGTGCCCTCTTGTATGACAAAGACTCTTCAATAATGTTTAAATCAGAACAATTTTATTTCTAAATAAGTAAACGTCTGGCAGTTGTTTGGACAAATTGGCAGTACTTTTCAGGATCTTTGTTTGTTTTGAGTAATAACCTGAAACTAAACATCAGTTTGGGAATGTCTTGCCTTGTTGTTCTGTCTGTTCATTCCACTCCCTTGATAAATTTAATATTTTCAACTGCTGGCTGAAGAACAGCTAGCACCTAAACGTACCCATTTCTTTTTTGTTTTTTCTTCTTTTTAAGAGAAAGCAGCAAGGTGTGTGAACAGAGCAAGTAACTTAGTCCTTGTTAAATGGAGGTGGAGAAAGGAATAGCTGGATATTTGCAGGAGGATTTGTTTTAGAGACTGGTGTCAGGAGAGGCCGAGCAGTGACAGAAGACTCCGCTGATGCTCGTGGTGGTTGGTGCGGAAGTTGATGTGCAGAACCGCGGAGCCGCAGCGCAGGGGTCAGACTCGTACACATCAGCGCCGTTTCCTTGTTTAATTACCTGAAGAGCAAAACATCCAGGCTGGGAGTGTGTGAAAACCCAGTATCTCGAACAGCAGTTTGCTGCTCTGACATCCTGCGAGGCCAGCGCCGTCTGTCCGCCAACGTCAGGGCTGGTTCCTGACAGCGGGCTATCTCTGCCGGGCCTCGGTTCCTTCCATTCAGGAGGCATTGTGTGCAAGAGGGTTTGGTCAGGAATTTGAGGTTCCTGCCGGTTCTTCCAGCCTGGACAACCCTGTGACAGATAGGCCTGATATTTTTTTTTTTTTTCTTTTAAAGAATAATAATAAAAAAAAATTGGCTCTTTTTAGTTTTTCCTTTGTAATTCTGGCATTGATATAACACCGGCTGAAACAAAAACATGTTAACCCTTTTGCTTCTGAATTTGTGCCTTTTTTCTTTTTATTTGATTCTTCTCCTTGCTCGACCTCTTTTATTTCAGAGATCAAGTCTTCTAAGGAGCAAATTATTTGAGGTGGAGTTAGTGCTATGCAACGACTAAACGTCTGAATTTCTTTTTTTTTAGTTATTATCATAATTGGCATATTAAATTTGTCATTTTCAGCATGCTTGGCAACATTTTTGTTCATCTCTTGAATTCAAGCCAAGCTAGTGTTTGTTTCTGGTATGACTCATTAAAACAGTAGTGTCATCTGTCAGTGCTTCCATTCTCATTATTCATGTGATGTCCAGTTTGGTGTTCAATTTTAAAATGTTGGTTTAGGGTCAGTTATAGTCCTGGCTCCTTGTAGCTGCTGTTTGTTGAGGTCACTGAACAGGCTGAAGGTGCAGACAGGGCTGTGTGAATCACTCAGATTTGAGTCCATAGATAGAAAGTGTTCACTGGGATATAAAGCGCATGGTTATAGCTGAAGGATATTGAATATTTATTTAGGCAAAGGCCTTGAATAGGCCTTGGAGGTTTGGGGGTTTTTTAATTTTTGTTTTGTTTTGTTTGTTTGTATTTGTTTGGTTTTGTTTGTTTAGGGGTTTGTGTGTGCGTGAAGAATTGAAAGTATGTCTTCTTGTCTGAATGATAAATGAAGAATATTACTGTTATTTGTACAATTTTAATACTCGCATTTATAATATAGTGGTGTTAACAGTTGTACTGGCAGAATTTAAGATCACCAGGTACAAGCAGTAGAGGAAGGGAACATAAGTAATAATGCTTTCTAGCAAAAATGTGTAGCATGTGACTGTAGCCTTTTATTGTTGTGGGCAGAAGCTGGTACAAGAAAGATGTTTGTGGTTGTAGGAGTAGAGAGGAGAGCTGAAAATTAATGAAGGTTCCATTTTTTTTCATGCTGATGGCTTTCGGTCCAGTCTGTAGAGTTATGCCAGCAGTCTTGGAGAACATATTCGTGTACTAGAGATTTTGGGTACATGTAAGTGAGATTGAAATCTTTTGAGCAGTAACTTACATTTTCCATGTTAATACTTCGTTAGGAATTTGTAATAGAGATTTAAGAGGATGCATTGCCAGGTAAGGGTTTTGAGGATCCTTCATTGAGAGAGGTAGCCTTCAGTGCACATGCACAGTCAGGAGCCAGCAATAAAGCAGTGGGACCAAAAGAGTCATTGTTATCTATTGTGCCACTAATCCTCTATCTGAGAAGGATTTGCAGGGGATGATGCATCAAAAGAGCTGTTAGAGTGTTATAAGACTGATAATCATGATCTAATAAACTCTTAAATATGTGCGTAATTCTTCACCCTTAGAATCAGGCCCTTAATTACAAACTTTTTAGGCTACTCTGGTGTAAAGGTGCCTTTAAATAAGAATGGATTACTTAGACGTGATTTTTAATGTCTTTATACTGTTATACTGTAAAGAAGCCATAATGTAAGTAAATATTGCTTGTATATATAAGATGAAAAAAAAAAAAAGATGGTTTATGCACTGTGGTCAGTCCTCATTCACTTGCCTTCTTGAAATTACTCTGTAGTTGATGGATGACATGCTAAAATAAAGGCAGTAATAGTAAATACCAACATACTGTGCAATGGCAATGCTGTGTTTATGAACACATAAGCAGATGTGTAGGAGCTGTCCATGACCTCTAGCCAACCATTGCCCGCCTGAACTAGCAGCACATTAAATGAATGTTCTCCATGGGCATGTGGCAATGACAACCACAACATTGTCTTTCATCCTACCCTTTGGGTTAGGGCTTCTTTTAAAATGGCAGAAAATTACAGCCTTTAAACCATGGTTTCCAGTGAGAAATGCCTTAGAGACAATGCTTTTAAATCAGCATTCTGCTTGAAAAATATTTAACTTGGCCGTCTCTGCAAGCCTCTGCTGTGACTGTCTTGCTTAAGGAAGTTGTTGCTGGTAACGGCTCCCAAACTTGTTTGGGCTTTATTAAAACTGGCACCTTACATTACACCCCAAACACTTACTGCTGCTCCTTGCAGATGTTTTCCTAGTATAAAGTGGTGTAATTCGCTCTTACTATAGAATTCCACTTGATAACCACCTCTGTGTTCTTCTCATCTGCATGGCTACAATGAAGCATCGTGCGTAGTACAACAGAGTTAGATAAAATGATATTTAAAGGCCTGTGTTCCTCAATGCTCCTCCTAGTTCCTGAAGGAAAAAAGATTTTGTATGTTAGTTTTCCTTAGCTATGATGGGATTCATCTGGGTCAGACTGAAAATACAAAGATTAAGTCAATACATTGTACTTCCAGGAAGTGTGATGTGCTCCTCCAATTGCACATTAAGTGGGTGCCATTCTGGCTCAGTTCTGCAGTGGAAACCTCACTGTCAGTGTTTGTCCCTCAGCGTTATTGTTGTATTTTGAGTATGTGTTAATTGTGGAAAATATTTTATAGTAGTACTCACATTTTCAAATCCTGGAACTTTCTAGCTTTCAGGACTAGCAGAGGTGGGACAGGAGGAATGTCCAAGGCAGCTGGAGCAGAGAACAGATCATGTAGTTGTGTAGCAGAGTGAGGAGACGGCCCCAGAATCATGAAATTAGAAACACATATGATGGCAGAGAGAAAACAGAGGGAACTGAATGGAAAAGTGAGAGAAAAACATGATGGAAAACTAAGGAAACAATGTGAGGAAAAAGATTTCTCTGACTCAAATCAGTATCTTCTCTTTTGCCACCTACAAACATTAATGCACCTAGACCCTATCATCTAGGGTCTGTGTACTGATTCTGCTGTGGTTCACCTGGTGATATTGCGTTTCCATTTCAGCAGCTACCAAATCTGCCAGTGAGTTGTTCTGTTAAAACCATGAGAAGACACATCCATAAAAGAAAAAAGTTCTGTTAGGACTTAGTTCTCTTTGTGTAAAAATGAACCCCCCCTCCCTCTGTGCCATTACACCTCCTCTTTCATCAGGGAAAGTGAAAATATTTGATGATGAGGTGACTTTCTCACTTGGTTCTGAAAAGAAAATAATTTAAATGGGAAAATAATGCTTAGCTGTCCTAGATAAGCTGAAGTATTTATTTACAGCCCCCATTTACTTGACCTCTTGAAATGTCTCCATAGTTGGTGGATGTCATAATAAAATAAAGGTGTTAATAGTAAACACCAGCATACTGTACAATGGCACTGCTGTGACATTACCAGCACTACATGTATGAACACATAACCAGATGTGCAGAGGAGCAAGGTTTCCAGCCCATTTCACTGCAGGACACTGCAAAGATTTTGCTACCTGGTGTAAGACTTAAGCTTTGTTTTCTGAGTACTTGTCAGTTTATTTTACAAGCACAATTTTATCCTTATATTGTTGAATGTATATATATATATGTTGAATAATACTGTTCTCTAATTTCACTTCTGTATCTGATGACTATTGTGGTTTGCAAATTAATATTGAGCTCATCAGGAACAATAGCTTTGTAGGAAGGCCCCTTTTGTACTGTTATAAATGTTGTAAAAAAGTACAAGTTGATCAATACACGAAAAAAGGATGAAGAAAGGAGGTTAAGAGGTAAGAATATTTGCATATAAACCATCCCCCNTTTGCATATAAACCATCCCCCCCCCCGCTGAAAATGGCAATACAAGCATAAAGAAATGTTTTGTATTGCTGTGTATTTGCTCCACCTGGTGGATTTTCCTGAAAGTGTTTCAATCTTCACAATAAGGGAAAGCTGTCTTTAATTAAATATAAAATACACTACCCAGAGCAAAGGCAACTTTTTTGGTTTTTTGGTTTTTGTTGGGGTTTTGTTGAGTAGCAATAGCATTGCAATAGGCAGATTTGGGGAAAAAGAATATAATTTGATATTTTTCTTGGCCAGACTTGGGATCTCTATGAAAGCGTAGCATTCCAAATCCATTAGTAATAACAGTTTATTCTTGGGCTCATTTGGAGTACTGGACTCATCTAGAGATTAGTATTGCTAAGTCCAAGTTGATGGCTTGTAGGGTTTATATGTGGTCAGTGAAAGCAAGGATTTGCTATGGCTTTCCCCCTCCCCTCCAATTTTCGAGCCCCCCCTCCATGAGAATTAGTGTTATCAAAAAAGAGAGTTACTGTGCTTAAGTGTTAGCACTGTACATCAGCATAAAATCCATCTGTCATTAAGCGAGCTTTGCGAACGTTGTTTTCTTTGGAATTCTTAAGGACTGGGTTATGCTTTGATCATCTCATTGTTCTCCTTAGGTTATTTTCTTCCTTTAGAGTGTAATGGCTCCCTAACAGAAGGTGAAGTTTAGAAAATAGTGTCTCCATATGCAAGGGATTTGGAGACCTTTTTATTGTCTTTAAAAATGTCATTCATAGTCCTCATTAGCATTTATTGTTGCAAGCGTACAAGCAGAAAATGTGAAATTGGTATGTCATGAATAGCTCCACAGAGCTCTAGAGCCCTGAAATTTTGCCTGCAGTGTGGTGTGGGGCAGGCATTGAGAGAAAGCTGGCCAGATGGCTGCCAGCACAGAGCAGAGCTGCAGGTTTTTGTCTCTGGTGCTGAGAGGAGGGAAAGTTCACTGGAGCATACGCTATCACCCTGTGCGTTTTAACAAAACTAACTCGCCATCAGTCAAAACGGGGAGGTGGTGACATTGAAACAAAAGTTTTCAATATAATGTAACAGTCCTTGTCAAATGAATAAAATATGTTTAGTTAGTGTCACAAATATTGACATGTTACAAAGAAAAATGCAAGGCTTGAATTTATGGCTAGTGGTAGATACGCTTTCACACAAATATGCTCTCACGTTATCTTTATTACGAAGACCCTATACATTGAAAAGACATCAATTAGAGGTCAAAACTAGGGTTAATATACTACAGCAGGAGGAGTTTCCCTACCATGTTAAATGAGGGTACACTGAGCTTCAAGTCAAAAAGCATATAGGAAGGCCCAACCCTTTTTTTCTTTTTCCCTTCTTTCTCCTCCCTACCCCCCACGTTTTTACCCACGTTTTTACCCATTCTTTTTTATGGATCTTAAAATATGATCCTGGTTCAACAGGAGCAGATATTGTTATCCAGGCTTCTCCAGGTCATACTCGATGTGCTCTTTCTCTGTTGTGAGACAGCATCTTTGGTATTTTCTTGTATTCTTTCAGAAATAATATCAAATAAATATCAAATTTTCTAAAGGGCTTGAGTGATGTCTATGCACAGATGGTGTTGTAATTTCCTTTGAAGTCAAATGATGATAAAAATTAACAGTTAATTTTAGTTTACTTTGCCCACATTATAAAAAATATAGCATATAATAAAAATGGAAGACAAAACTTGTTCAGGCCAGATCAAGTGAAAGAAATAGACACCAAAACAGCTCCTTCTATGTGAATTTGTCCACGTAAGTGTTATTACTAAAATGTATATCTAGAGAAAAAAACCCTCATTCTTTAAGACACGAAGCCTATGTTGTCCATCCCATTCTGAGTCACGTAATTTTTTGTGGCATTATTCTTCCATCATAGGTCTTTATGTACATTTTCATTGTTTTAAAACCTGAAATGTGCCTGAAATATAATTGGAATTTCTGACTGTGCTCAACAAGAATTATTTTTGGGTTCTTTTTTGATCAAAAAGCAGTAGGTCATCTAGATTGTTAAATCTAATCCACTGTCAAGGTTGGCATTTCTTAACAGATGATTTAAAATACTCTTTAGAGTATTGTTGAAATACGGGTATGACTTATAAGTTTTCTTAACTGAAAAGACATGAATGCTTTCTCACCTCTGATGAATTTTATTTAGTACTCGAGGTAACATGATGAACAATATGCTTTAGACAACCAAGAATATTTTCTTCCCACCTTGGTGATTCTAGTTTTCAAGTGCTGAAGTACGTATTTGATTTGTGTAGGTGATCTCAATTAGGTTGTGTTTCACAGAGCAGTGTGTGTTTTAAATGTCCCACTTGCCTTTTTTTCAGAAGTCCAGAAAGCTTTGCCAGTAAGGAAATGCTTAGATAAATGTTTAGTGTTATCTGGCAAATGTTTTGTATTGCATGAATTCAGAGCTGCTGTTAACAGATAAGCACATATCTTATTGGAATATTTAACTTCTGTTTCCAAGCAAAGAATTAGAAGGTTATTAAGGAGTACCTTTCTTGAATAGCTTGAGCTTTTTGTGGTAGTGCAGTAAAAACCAAGGGAGACTAGGTACAATGTCATGGAAAAAGTTGCGCTGAGGGTGCCCATTATGGGCCTAGGTGGGCTACCATTGCACCAGGCATTAGAACATACTTGGACAACAAGAAATTAGTGAGCCTCTCCTGGAGGTGTTGCCTTTACTGTACTTTGGTTGGACAGTCAACTGAATAAAGTTCGGAAGCATCCAGAAATTGTTGTCTCCTGTCCTCCACATCAGCTCTACAGCTCACACATTAGGTGGGTTTGCCCTGTCAGTGGGATGCCTTAAGAAAACACTAATAGCTTCCAGCTGGGTGGAAAATCAAAACGTTTTGGGCTGACAAAACTAGTAGATTTGAATTTGAAAGCCCAGCTAATGCCTCCATTTTTATTTACCACTCGCCCATAAAAGATTATTTTCCAATATGTCAGCCTCATTTGGTGGCCAGTGGTCTGAAAGTGAAAGTGGAACAAGCAAGCGGGGAAATCTGGACATTAGTGAGTCCGCCCTTTCAAGCTGGTGTGCCACTTTGTGGAATGGCCTTCCCTGAGATTGGGGGGGTCCTAATGACCATTCATCAATGCTCGTTGACTGATCATTGAGTGCCTTCTCATTCAGTTTATCAAGTCTTGCACATAAAAAGTCAGAATAAGCATTATTCAGCTTTGTTAAAGCCAACTAGGAGTAAAATGCTCTATTTGAACCCATTTTGCCCTTGGTTTTTCACTTTGTTAATGCAGTCCTGCTTAAATGAGTGCTTTTATTGGGTCTGTTAGAATATCTGAAACTATTAATTCTCTTGTATTGAATAGCTGGTGGCAGGCCAGAGCAGATGGGGTAGAAAACTATTTGGTTGGGTGTATTGCTTTCAATTAGGATCAATGAGGTTTCAGCTCCTTTGAATTAACTCACTTAATACCCACTGTGTGAAGTCACAATGTATCACAACAGTCTGATACAAGTAGAGTGGGAAGTTGAGAAGTCCTACAGAAAAGCTTTGAGTTAAATTCTTCCTTCACTGTTAATAGAGAGCTTTCATTAACTACAGATGTGTTTCAGTGGACTTCCAGTCGCTGTTATTGAGCTGGGTTTGCACAAAAGGCAATCTCTGCGCTTTTAAATGGTGGTCGTTTGGAATTTATCTTTTCCACCAGATCCATGTCTTGGCTGCTTTGTATCATCCACTGCATAAAAATCTTCCCCCTCCCCTTCAAACTTACAAATATGGAAACTGGTTTGCCATAGGGACTTGTAGAGGATGATTTAAAATTATTTTGTAAAGCTTTTTGAGTGATTGTCAAAGAAGGAGCTGATGGCCACCTGGGATGGCGCAGCGTAATGTGCACCATGAAGAAACTGGCTAAAGATTATCTTCTGGGTTTCCCAGTCTGTATCCCTTTAGTTTTGGTATTACACTGACTCTTACACAGAATTTTTCTGTGTTAAAACTACTGCCTTTCTTTTCTTGGTGGAGAACAAAACCATATTACAGAACGGGTTGTCCACCGTTTCTTGGCCTGCTAAATTTCAGAGCTGGTGCAAAAACTTTTAAGGCAGGCTTTCAGTGACTGCATTAAAAATGGGAGTGGGGAAAGAAAATAAATATCCACAGATATTTATTCAGGGAGGACTGCCAAATGGGTTGCAGCCTGCCTCAGTGTATTAAATAATGAGAGGGGAAAACTATTCATGCAGCTGGCTGCTTGAGAAAATGCTGAAGTAGTCTCAGATGCACAGGCATTCTGTTAGCCCCTTCCACAAGCAGACTTCTAGGTGAGAATCTCCAGGGATCCAGGTTTTGTTGACGTGGATCAATTTAAGTGGCAATTACTGTAGTCAGATAACAGCTTAAAAAGGCTTTTTACACACAGAAGAAAAGATGCATAATCGCACAGCATATGGAAGTTCAATTTCGTGAGCCGTGGTCTGTGGATTTACAATGTACTGATATTAAAACCTTCTTTTAAGAGTGAATACTGTTCGGTTTTATTAAAATGCGTCATACCTTTGACACATTACTTGCTGCTCTGAAGCTGATTCGGGCTGCATCTTTGTTGATGAAAGGTTGCATTTCCAACTGTGAAAATGTTTTTCCTTTCATGTACAGCATTACAAAAGAAAAACAACACAGCAAATACCATACTAACTGACTGGTTTTAAATAGTGCATCAAATAATGAAACCGTAAGGATGGTAAATTCTTTAAAGGCCTTGTTGAAGCAGACTTTGCTTGTCTCCCTTTCTCTTGCATCTCTCCCTTTGCCACTTCATGAAAGCGAGCTGTCATAAAAACATTTTCATATTTTGGTGCTTCTCTTGGACTCTCTGACACTCAAAAATCCATTACAGAGAACTTCATCACAATAGGTATCCGATGAAGATGAAGAAAAGACCTGCATGGTCTAGGAGACACATAAGGGTGTTAATGGTGGTGTGTTTACTTGGGTGAGAGGATCTGCTCCTTTTCTTCTTCTTAGTCTTAGACTTGCCAGTCCTGTGTTTGGAGTCTCTCTCCTGTTTAAGTTAAACTTAAGGGTGCCACTTGGATAACGTTAAGCAGTTATTACGGAAATATCAGTGAATTAAGTGAGTCATTTTCTTTAAGGGAGAAATATTTATGAGTTTAGTTTGAACATTGGAAGGACTGTTAATTTTGCTTAATTTTACATGTGTGTCCTTTTCCTAAATAGATCTTTATCAAGCTCTGTGGCAGCTAGAGGAAGGAAGAGGAAGGCCTAAAAGCAGAGTTGTTTCTGCGTAATAGAGGCAGAAGATGGCATAATGCAAAATCACGGGGGTGCATAAATAAGTACACAAGGATGAACCTTACACTGACAACATTTGTCTGAGAATTGTTGCCTTTCCTTAAAGGTTTTGAATGTATACTGCAAAGGCAAAGTCAGAACCAGGACCTACGTGCTAGTTGCTGAAGAAATGCTCATTACTAAAGGGAGAAGCTTTTGCAAGTGACGAATGTGAGGAGAGTTTTAAAAAAGATAATATTTTTCCTTGTGCCTGGAATTTTGTTCAAGGCTATATGTGCTACAGAAGGCATTTGAGTCAGGCGTATGTTTCTTCTAAGAGGCAAAGATATTTTACAAAGGACTAAAGAGGGACTGCTGAGAAGAAAATAGCCAGCTTTAGATAAAGCACTATAACAAAGACTTGTAGTTTTATGTATCATGGTGTCCATTAAAGCTTAATAGGGAAGAGTGAATTGAACCTAGGCAGGCATACCTTATTCATATGAAGGATAAACATTTAAGGGGTGCACAAAATCAGAAATTGGGAGGACATGATTGTTTAGCTTTTGAAAAGCCTTTACAGGGAAGATTTTGTTTTCATCCCCCATGGATCACCATGGAAGGTAAAGGAGAGTGAGCTGCAAATGTTTGGAACATATCAATGGAGGAATCCCAGGGGGTTAAAAGCACTACAGTAAAATATAAGTGGTCTGCTTTTTAAGTGTGTTCTATTTTACACGTACTACTGTGAATCTGAGAAAGGAAGTGATTTTGATACTCTGTTCCCTATAGTAAAGGAAAATAATAATGACAAAAGTGTGGGAAGAGGAAAGGGGGGATTCTCTTGTACGTTCGCATGCATGTTTTGAATTTCCGGCTAAATAAACAAATGTAGTCCTATGGAGTGCAAAATTATGGCTGTTAAAATAAAGAATGAATTTATTTTTTGTTAAAATAAAGAAGGAATTTATTTTTACTTTTGGAGGAGAGCTGATTCAAAGTGATGCTTTTTCTTTAATTGTTGTCAGTAGAGTAAAGGGTTAACTTTTACAGAAAAAAATGAATAATTCAGTGTTTGGCTTATCACTCTGCATTTTAGTTACTATTCTTTGGTCCTCTGGAACTTAGTGTGAAAGGTAGAGTAAAAGGAGTCAGCTGAGGGGAGCCGGGGTTGTGATAATTTGCACACACATCCCTGTCATTGTTCTGCCTGAAGAGACAGGGCTGGGTTCAAGGCCACATGTGCTCCTGTCATCATTCACATTTCTGCTCCAAGTGCAATACAGAGTGTCAGCTCTCCATCTGTCTTTGCCTGGCAAACGCACGCGCCCAGCATCCTGCCTCCAGCTACGCTGCCACAGCCAGTTCTGATGGCCCTCCTCGCTTCTCTGTTCATTCCAGAACAGGAGGCATTGAGCCCTAAATAAGCTTGCTTTTAGGAGAGAGCCATTTACAGTGTGGTATATTTTATCCAAGGATGCCTGGTGAGTTGAAATTACTGCAGCTCTTTCGGTTTTAAATGAGGAAACACTAATTTATATATATATTTTTATAGTGTATTTTCCCTCTCTCTTTTTTTCTCGTTTCTCTTTTAATATAGGGGGTGATTTGCAAGCTGATACCGGTACGGGAGGGGAGCGATCGCGGATGCTAATTCTGTTGTGTGTGTCTGGGGGAGGGGAATTTGTGCGAGTGAACTGCCAGAGATGATACTTACAGCAGTACTGGATGTTTCAATGAAAAGGAATAGAAAAAGCAGAAACTCAGCGCCTTTGTGGGTGCAGGTCGCTGCATGGGGGATCATTTTTAGCAAAGAGAAATACATCTTCGGGCTGTCTTTCATGACTGTCAGCTTCACCTTGAATCTGCAAACATTTGATCGGCAGAGATCATTCACAGCATTCACCCATCATCTGAAATTATCTCTGTGAAAAGCTGTTTATGTTGGAGAAGTGAGGGAGATTTATAAAACAAATTATTCTGGCCTTGTCCTAAATCGTAGTCCTTCATTGTCATCAGCCAAATCACTGAAATATGTTGATTCAAAAAAGAAAAAAAAAAAATCTGCTGAATTAGAGGAATTGCTGTGGAGCCGGGAGTTATAATAGGTCGGTTTCCTCAAGAAAATGTTACCCTTGGATCTTACGATTGCTTGTCTAATTGATAAGTGTTATTGCCAATAAAAACGCTTCTGTGGAGGGTGATTTGTCTGACCGGTTTTCTGAGATGCTTGACCACAACTCAGTGGATTGAATTTGGTGTGTTTTGTTTGTGAGGGATTTTTCCTTCTTTGCTAAGGACTGGAAAAAGCCATGTGCCTGATTATAATAGCTTGTATTAGGGATAAAAAAAGAGATGGGACTGGAGATCCTACAGCTGGCTGGTTCTGGTGGATTATTTGGGTAGGACAGACAGAAGAGACTGTGCTTGATCACAGAGAGTCTGTACACCTCGCAGATGGTGTTTTGAAACAGTATCTGCCAGTTTGCTGCAGCCACAGTTGCATGTAGGTATTGCCAGTTGTTGGAAGAATGTTTTCCTTTTAGCATTTTTATACACGGTCATACCCTACTGCTGGTATGTTTACTGATCCTGTGGTTGTAACAAGAAAGTGGCTTCTGTTTGCTCAAAGCACAAGGCTAAGAGGATTTATATGGTTGAAATATGGGCAAATTAATTTGCATAGATAACAACTGAGGACTGTGAAAGGTCAATTTAACCCTTTATACATCAAATTTAATTTGCATGCACTGCATTCCTGGAATTGTAGTCTTCATTAGAAATACCACGGTAATTCATTAATTAGGCAAACTCTGCATTGTGCATAATTTGAATCCACTCCTGTTCCCCTCGTGTTTGTA
The DNA here is from genome assembly GCA_013390025.1 of Pitta sordida. Classification (NCBI taxonomy): domain Eukaryota; kingdom Metazoa; phylum Chordata; class Aves; order Passeriformes; family Pittidae; genus Pitta; species Pitta sordida. The sequence continues at coordinate 136,320 of WEKX01025676.1, read as the reverse complement.
TGAAACTCATCTCATGCAGTTTACTGTTTCTGTGTTTTATCAAGATATTTAAAGGTAACTGAAATACACAGTCTTACCTGTTTTGATTCTTGTGTGCATTATCTGAGGCTATTGGCAGTGTTGGAATGCCTTGAGTGGAGATTTTTGAAAACCTATTAAGCCTTTGGCATTTAAATTACTTAATCTACCTGCTGGTTAAAATTTCATGCATCTTTAATCAAAATGGCATGTGCTACACTCGAGTATGTTATCAATACTTGTTAAGCTTTACCATTAAATAAATCTTTAATTTCCTGCATTATCTTAAAGCAGTAGCAAGCAAGAAGTGTGTTTTAATGTCAGCTCCGAGTGTTAGGAAACCTTGCACTTGGATACAGAGAATACACTAACAGCTGTGACTGGGAGCATGTGCCAGAATGGAGATACTTGAACAGATCTGACACTTGGCTATTTTTGACACCCATCTGCACTTTTTTACTCTCCTCTAGGATGAACTGCCTCTCAATCTGTTCACAGCATATTTTAGCCCTTTAATATTGTGGTGTTGTGTTTTTTCAAATGGGCATTATTAGCCATCTGGGACAGATTTTGTGTTTTAAAAGTAAGCACATTATGTACAGGAGATTAAAAGGATGTGTGTTTTTGTGTAATCTGATATTATGTCATTGCCTTTTGTGTAGGTGTGAAGTCCTGATTTCAGAAGCATCCCTTTAGTGATTCTGACATCTCAAGTCCTTTTGGGGAAAGAATGAGAAGTTCTGGTTTATGTGTGGTGATAACACACGAACTAAATTTGCCCTTCAGAGACAAATTGCTCGTACTGTTATAATTGCGACTGGCCGCTCACCTCCTCGCTTCCCTGTCGGGAAAGAGACAGCAGTGAGGCTGGCTAATGAAGCACAGTAAAACTGCTCAGACCTCTGTTAAGGAAGGCACTGCTGCAACTCCGAGAAAAGTCTCTAGAAAGATAATCCTGTTAACATGCAGCTTGCTGTAACCAAGTTAACCATTTTGTTATTCTGTGTAGTGAACTCTAGGAAGTGTTTATCTCTAAATAATTGTTCCTGGGAGAACAGTGTTCAGATTAATACCATACACCAGTTTCTCTGATTGCTATGATTGTGGTGGTTGATTTCTTTTTTTTTTTAGTACTGTTTATTCCGGACTTTATTTATGAAACATTACAAATCTATCAGTCATTTTATAGTACTTTCAAAGAACAGATGTTGGCCTACAAAATGCTTTATTATTGCCCATGGCAGTATTCAGCATGGTTTCCTTAAAAGGACAATCAGTGATCACAGTCATTGTAGCCCAGAAATAATGCTGCTCTTTCAGAAGATGGCCTGGTATTAGGTCAGACCACCCTTTCTTTACTTCTGCTCTCCAGATGTGGCTGAAACTTTTTTTTTTTCAGGTTCATGTTTCAAAAAAAAAAAGGGTTTGTTTTCAAAATCTGGTTTTACTTAAGATATCTCCATCCTGGAGTGCATTTCATAAATTGCCCACATATTTTTCTTAGCAGAGAACTTAACTGTCTGTAATTTTTAACACATGGCCACATCATGTGATATTTTCAAAACATTTGCACATAGCTTTAAGACGGTCCCGGCAGAAATGATCCATCATCTCACAGCCAGCCCATTTCTTAACAGCGTATCTGCATTTTCCATTTAGCAGAGCTATATATTATTAGCTTGCATTTTGGGTAGTAAAACAGTGTATTGCTGATTGTAAAACATGGACTTTATTATCTGCTGAAAATTGATTTGGCATTTATAGCCACTGTGTACTGGAGTGGGTTTCTGGTTTTAACATTAGTGCTTGCAAGTGATGATTTGTTTAAAGAACAGAAACAAAATTGCCATGGACATAACTGTTAGTGTCCTAGTAACTGAACATTTGGATTATCCACCTGTTTTTTAAATACATGCATCTAACTGCTGTTACACAGCAAAAGTCTCCTAAATGACTTGGTCTGTTTTAAGCTGAAGTTGCTGTGCTGTTATATTAGGATAATTCTGTGTCTTACAGGACAAGTTTCCTGCCAAACGGAGGGAAATGTTTCTGGAAATACTTAAGTCTAAGTTTTAACCTTGCATCATTATTCCAGTCATCTTGTAGAGTGACTTTATCTTCTTCAGGATTCAACTGTGAGTGAAAAGCTCTTTCCCTAAGAGGACTGTGGCTCCCTGGGTTCTTCAGATATGTATGACAGGGTTTGGGAGGCGACATGTGATGATTTGTTTTTCACAGTATTAAAGTGTTTTTGTCTTTTATGGTAGTAATAAATTCCAAAGTCTGCATAACATTATTGCTCTTATTTTCAATCCACGGGGCTGTGAACTGCATCTTGCTGCACATGCATGGAAAGCAACTCACATATCTTGGAATGCAAATCATGCTGCAGAAATAGCTTTATTATAGATATTTAGTCAAGGTCTCGCACACTTTTCCTGTGAAGATTGTACTTTGTAACACAGACCTTTAGCTGGAGAGGAAAAAACAAATCAGTTTGTCAGGACTGGTACTTCCTTGGTGTGCATAGGGTGTTTAGGACAAGTCTTGATTTGAAGATTTTGGCCTTTACACTCACATATTTAAGGCACGATCATCATAACTGGCAAATCAATGTGATCTGTGTATATGCAATTTAAAAAGAAGATGTGAATACCAATTTTGCAAAAAATGCAATTATGTTATATGCCTATTTAAAGTCCAAATAGAGACATTGCCACATCCAAGAATAGAAGACACGATATGTGATCCTATTGAGGACATGTACTGCTTGTCTAGTTTGTTTGTTTCATCATTTTTTCTTGTGTGTGTGTATATCAAGGATAACTCTACAAAAAATCACCTGAAACCTGGTCTTTTACTACTAGATCACAGACTAAAATTACTAAGTGCATGAAACAACTTCTGCACTTGAAGCAGTAACTGCCTTCCACATCCAAAGTGCAGTACCTCAATTCGCCTTATTCCTCATACGTCACTATTACAGCTTTAAAGTTTCCCAAGCATTTCAAGGTGCATCTGTGCATGACAAGATCTGCTTCAGCATTGATAGGGTTAAGCAGGCCAGTGCCAAGTTCACACCTGTGTATTTTTGGAGTTGAAGCATTTCTGTGTCTGAGTTGTTCACACAGTTGGATCCGGTAGGTAATCTCAGAGGAAGCCCAAAGCATATTCAGAAATGTTGTTCTCTTCACAAATGTAGACTTAAAATTTGATCCCAGAAAATTTGTGGTGTAAAGTACAGCACAGAGCTAGCAATGCTGAGGTGAGTAGAGACTAAATGGGGAAAACCATTTGGCTCAGCAGCACTTTGATTTTCACTTGCATGCAGACACAGTCTAGCCATATTGGCCCACCTGGCAAGACCTACTTCTGTATCCTTCTGTGCTAACTCCATGTTCATGCAGTTCCTCTGTGAGGCAGGTGAAGTCCTTGCCGTGCTGTACCATGCTGTCTGTATTCACTGGCTCAACTCTCCCGGAGCTCAGCCATCTTTGCACAAAGTTGCATTTTTGCGGTGCACGTTTGTTCTTTCTGCCTCATGTTCATGAGAGTCACCCAAGGAGGAGCAGCAAGAGTGCAGGAACTGTTTCCCCCTTGCTGCCATTGCTCTTGGGCCACGTTCCCTCCTGACATGCTTCCTGTTCAGTTCTCAGCTAGGACAAGAGCAATGGCGACACAACTCCCATCCATAGAATAAACTGCTAATTGCTTTCTCCCCTGCTAAGGGAATGTGTTCCAGACTGAGCTTGAGGAAGCAAAAAGAGGGTTTGAATTCATGTGTTTAATTTCTAGAGTGAGGCTTCCACTCCAAAGATTTGAACAAATACAGTGAATCCCCACTGCATCGCGACTTCTCCATTATGACTCCACCCATTTGCGAAGCAAATTTTTCGCAATTATGATTCAGCGATCCGCGAGCTGACAGCTGCCTGACACATGCGCTATTGATTCTGCTCTGCCGAGGGGTGGTGCTGCGGTGCCTGTGGGGCGGGACTCACCCCACCCTGCGGGGAGGGGGCTCGCAATGGCGGCACTGTGCCCCGTCCCTGACCCAA